>VDFB02282343.1:0-19318 GCA_007258455.2 Sequoia sempervirens | reverse complement strand
AAGTGAAAAATAGCCCATTCAGATATACTGTATATATAACAATATGGCCTACATACTTCAGAAATGGAATTGTCCGATGAAATGGGAGGCGACTTGTGAATGGGGAAGCAGCCAAGACATGGGAAGGCCATGATGCCTAATTTACTAAGATATTTTAATTTTAACTTGACTAAATTTTATATATTAATGTCCACTAATTAGAATAACTATAATTATTCAGTCATTAATGTACTTCAACTTATTCTGAAATTAAGTGCATAAAAAGAATGCAATCCTCATTAGGGTCAGGGTATACACTGAAAATATGAACTACGATAACCCATGGCATGAATAATGAGTGGCAAAGTGGATAGAATTTGTTTAGACATGACAAGCTTCATAACCTAAGCAGGGATTCATAAAAATCCTTACCTACCACTCAGATGCGCTATGCAAGCCATGGTCTTTCAGATTCCCTGATCTTAGCAGCACAATCATGACGCTAGCAACGCGAAAAGAAAAAATATTAAAGTGTGCCTCTTTCTATGTTGTGTTCTGCGAGTGAACCCAAAATTAAAATTAAAATTATACACACTTCTAATTCTATTTTTTGAGTTAAAATTTTTCACAAAATTAAAAGAAAAATTTACAGAGGCGAGAGAAAATAAAAATGTCTCTGGTAGTATTATACTTCAGAAATAAAATCCTAAAGAGCGGGTATAATTGAAAATACCTTGGAAAGTGACATATATTTAAAACGAAAACCTTCGTAAACACTTAAAAGAGTGAGGAGAAATACTAAAGACATCTAAAGCAGAGAATTACACATTGCAAAGAGTTAACACACTGCACAGAGTTTGTTAGCGACAAGGATTACAGAAGAAGAACAATTAGCAGAGAATTTATACGGCAGTCCAGAAAAAAATTGGTATGATAGTTACGTTATATCTGCACATTTTTATTATTTTACTGATTTCCATCTATTCAACTTTCACTGTTTTCTCCTTTCACTCCTGTATTTCTGGAACTGTGGATGCAAAGTATTAGAATCGAATTTAAATTAGTTACCAAAGCATATTGATAAGCATTTCATTTCATTTCAAATGATATTAAGAGAAAATGAAAAAAAATGTACAAAAGAATCACAACAGTGAATTGAAAACAGCTCCTTATGAAAGGTTTGCTAATCAACAAGACAAGGTAAAAAGAAAAATCAGGTATTAGACTCTGTACAAATAAGCAGAATATATTCTAGTATGAAATATTGGCTTACTCCAGTATGAAATATTGGCTTCAGTAGAGGGGTCCAGTCTTGCGCTACAGGAATCCCCGGCCTGCTCAGCATTCTCCTTCCACTTCGCTTCCTCCAGATATTTGAAAACCCTTTGAGGTAGTTGTTTATGTAAATGCTCTGTCAATGTGAAAATAGGGAATTGAATTGTTTGACACGTTTCTAGGAGATTTTGTGGACAGCGAGTCTCCTCCCACAACCCTACAGCTGTTTGTTATTTTAACTTTGACATTTACATGCCACAATATTACCACTTCCACTTTCGCCGCCAGAGTTAGTCACTCCAATAGATAAAAAATCACAAAAGTAGAACAAGTAAAAGCAATTTTAACTTAGATATTTACCAGTGACAATCACATTTTTTTCCAATTACGTTTGTTAAAATGAAAGTTCAAAGTTAGAATAATTAGGACTAGGATTTACTTAAAAAACTCCCACTGTTGTTTGAATCCAACGGTGCAAAAGTTGATCCAGAATTTCTAAAAGGAGGCTTGTGTATAAGTGTGTAGATAAAGTTTCAAGATTAAAAGAAAGTTGTGGAGGTTAACAAGAAACTATTGTTGTGATTCCCTAATATATCTAAGTTTTATCCTAAGAGGGGATTAAGGTCTTTTTGTGTAAATATGTTGTGTAAATTTTTGTTAATTAATTTATAATTTATGATTTATTTTTATTATTGTTAAAACAAGGTTTAGTTAAGTTCCCTTAAGTCTCAAATATCATGTTTGAACTTAAAAAAAAAAATTAGAGGTGTTTTAATGTTATTTTCTTATTATTTGAATCAAATTAAACCTCTAAAATAATTATTTATGAGATGGGACCATGTTGAAGTTTTTAATATGTGTTTTGGAGGAGTTTAGAACCTTTTAATTTAATATTTTATTAATTATAAATTCTTTTTATAAAATACTAAATATAAATTATTTATTAAAAAAATTTAGTGTTTATAAAAAATCAACTTTTAAAATTTTAAGATAGAAATTTCTTTTTTAAAATATTTTACTTTAATAATCTTTTGAATCTTAATTTATTTTACTTTAGAACTTATACTATATTACCCTTATTTTTTAAAAATCTAACTATAACGTAATTTTAATATAGAATATTTTTCACTAAAAAAAAAACATCTTCCTCTTTGAATCTCCATAATTTCCTTCAAACTAACTAACACTTGTATTCCCGTAAACTAACCCCTACAATTCTATGCGATGTAATGCCCTAAAATTGAAAAAACACAACTATCAATTTTTTTTTTAACAAAGGTATAATAATGCAAACAATTGTTAACCATGTATGTGCATAGTGGCACACTATACGCTTTGGGTGAAGTTGCTTGTGCAACTCCACCATTGAGGCACCACTCGATACCCCTATAACTGTCTAAGTGCTACCCATATAGGTTCTATTAAACCTATATTTTTACCCTTAATATTACAATGCAATAATTGTTGATACAATGCTCATAGCTAACCCAAATAATAGAATAAATTGTTAATGTGGTTCATTTTATTTATTTATTTATTTTTCATTCGATTTTCCCATATATATATATATATATTATTAAAGGTACGATAAAAATACTTAATGAAATACTTAACTTTTACCTTTTTACATACTCTTATTTTACTAAGATCTTTGTTTTAAATTTACTAAGATCTTTATTTTAAAATTAGTAAGATTTTTATTTAAAATTTACTAAGATCTTCATTTTACATTTACTAGATCTTTATTTTACATTTACTAAGATCATTATTTAAAATTTACTAAGGTTTTCATTTTACTACTATCTTTATTCTAATTTTATTAAGATCTTCATTTTACATTTACTAATCTTTATTTTACATTTACTAAGATCTCTATTTAAAATTTACTAAGGTTTTCATTTTACTACTATCTTTATTCGAATTTTACTAAGATCTTCGTTTTACATTTACTAGATCTTTATTTTACATCTACTAAGATCTTTATTTAAAATTTACTAAGGTTTTCATTTTACTACTATCTTTATTTTAAATTACTAAGATCCTTATTTCAGATTTACGAAAATCTTTATTTACAAACTTACTAAAATCTTTATCTAAGATTTACTAAGATCTTTTAAAATATTTATTAAAGATTTAAGAGAGTGTGATATCTCTTTATTTGCTTTTTAAAGAAAATACTATTTAAACATGAGAATGAGTTGGAGATTTCTAAATTTAATGTGAATATTACCCGCGTGAGTTTGTTTTAT
This sequence comes from Sequoia sempervirens, assembly GCA_007258455.2. Taxonomy (NCBI): domain Eukaryota; kingdom Viridiplantae; phylum Streptophyta; class Pinopsida; order Cupressales; family Cupressaceae; genus Sequoia; species Sequoia sempervirens. The sequence continues at coordinate 15,815 of VDFB02282343.1, read as the reverse complement.
TTTATTTTTCTCTCATATGGCTGAGCTATTTTTTTTCTGCATTGAAAAGGATATATATATATATATAAATTGTGAATTTATCGCAATTAGTTTACCACGAAATGTGACTCTTGGTGATAAACGAAAACAAAACCAATATAGAAACCTATTATAAAATATGGTTATACGAATTATAATAAGTATATTTTTTACATATACTATTATTTTAATTAATTTATAGGAAATTTAACATTTTAATTGATTTATTAGAGAAAAATGTATTATATAATCTATTAAAATTAAAATTCATTTTTGGAATAATTTTTTTATTTAAATTAGATATATTTATTTATTATTACATATGATATTTGAATTCAAATAACATTATATTTAAAAAAAAAAAAAAACTTTATCAACTTTAATATAATTTGTTTCTAAGTTTTACTTTTTATTAAAGTGTGATATATCCATCTCTCCATTCACCTTATATATTACACAAATGTATGCAAAAATATAACAATTTGTTTCCTAATTGACCTTCTACAGCTCCCTTAATAAATAAATAAAGAAAAGTCAACATTAATAAATACATTTAAAATAACATATATAATAATAAATAAATATATTTAATTTAAATAACAAATTTACCTTCAAAATTATAATTAAAATTGTTTCACCATCTCTTTCTTTCATTTTCCTCTTCTCTCTTGCTTTCTCTAACAAGGATAATTAAACTATTAGTTTTCTTGCAATAGTGTACATTTTAATTTCTTCTTCTTTGAAGAACTTTCATCATCAATGGTGGCTAGGTTCTCTTTCTTTGGGTGGATTTCCTTACAAACATACAAGGAAATAAGAGTTTTTGACTTCACGCCTATGTCTTTTCTTCTCAACTCCTCCTGCAGTAATATAGTTAATTTTCTATAGAACAAAAAATATATATTTCTAACTAAAACTTTAAATCTATTAACTAGTTATGTGGAGTGCGAATTCATTTATAGAAATATAGTTAATTTTTTTTGTGATATTTATTAGTATTGGCCAATTAAAGTTTAATTTTGCAGCCAAACAAAATTGCATATTTCCTTAATTGGATTTCATCAATAATGTTTATTATACGGAAGTTGTTAAAATTGTCACTGTTTATTATAGAAGTGCAATTTAAATTGTAAAATATTGTGTTTTAGATTTAATGAAAAAAAATAGGTGCTAGTATATTTTTTATGTGATATTTATTAGTATTGGCCAATTAAATTTATCAACAATCAATTGATATTGAACAATTACAATTAAGTTACTTTTTTTATTATTTAATGTGGTATTCTTTAGTATGGAAAAGTTATAGTTAATGATTTATTTACAATATAATATCCATTAGTATCAAATAGTTATCAATTGGATATTTAGTTGTTTGTATAGTTATTGCTTGATATTAAATATAATTGTCTTTTTAAAAATAATATTAGCAATAATTATTATTCATAAGTAGAATTGTAAAAAATGATAAATTACCACTTAAAAAACACATATATTATTGGAGCATAGGGTTAAACACTGACACAAAACATATATTATTGCAGCATAGGTTGTAAGATACAACTCAACATCGTCAATTAAATATCAATGGATATTATTGACATCTCCAGTAGTTCCAGTGGGCCACTGTTGTCAGCCAATTCGACACCGTCAATCAATGGAAATCAAAACTCTACAAGTCAGATACAAGATTTTGCAAATGACATTACAGTTAGTTGCTTGGACTTGCTACAACAAGCGAAGGCCACTGTTCAAAACATGCAAAGTGTCCAAGATTTGGACATTCAGTCAATGGAAGTAACATTACATGAGTTCCATTCAACTTGTGAGAAGTTGAGTTCATTTTGTACTTTCCTTCGTGAAATGAAAGCAGACGAGTTCTATGGACAAGGTGGCTCTATCTACATTAAAGAAGCATTCCAAAATTACTTGAACCATCCCTAAGATACATTATCACTATAAATATGGATATAGTAGTTGATATAACGATATAACTTCAGCTTTTACCAACTTATGGATAGTTGGATATTTTGTAACTCCCTTAAACAAATGTAAGCTCCAATATACTATGAACAAGGCACTTCTCCTCGTAATAAAAATATCCAATATGTCACCTACTACAATACCATGTAACACATTTTTTGCTTCGAAAATATGTATACATTGTTCTCTCGCTATCATTTTGCATATTGGTTCTTGACTTTTGATTGTGTTTTGTATATCTTTACTTGACCCATATGTCAAAATTCCAAAAAACAAATGCCATGTTCAATTGCATATAATTAAGAATAGTAGTTTGCATATAATGTGTTTCAAACCTTTCCTCATTTGACTTCAACTATGCATAGTCTATATCTCTCCTTCAATAATTGTCTCATTTTTTCACCTACATTCCTTAAAATTTGATCACTTAGTAGAACGATAATATTGTACTCACTTCCATTCTTTTAACATATTTCACATTTCTAGTATACTATATTAACATACATGATAGATGTATCCTCAACTAGAACACAATCCACATAAAATTAGTGCTCTCCAATAATAGGTTAAAACATTTATGAACCAAATAACTCTCTTTAATCTTATTGTATTCTCATTTGTTGTTTATCCCTTGCTATTAATGCACTACTTTTATACTCATTTGTTAGAAAGCATGTTTCCTCTTATTCCTTTAGCATATAATGCAGATCTAAACATTTAGAGTGCATCCAATTTAGTTAGATTACTTAATAGCGTGAACTAAATTTTTTACTCACTACACTCTCCCTTCTTTTTTTCTTACAAGTGCAGCAAGCTAACTTCTAAAGGCCACTATTTTGACATACATACCTATTCAAAATCACATTTACAGGTATTATTCTAAATTTACTTTAACTCTATGTAACTTCTATACACACTTTTATTTAAACTACTACTTGTATGGTCGCATTCAAGAACATTGTTGCTTTCTAAAATATTATCGAATTAGTTAAGTATATTTTGTTGGGTATACAACATATTAATTTCACACTTCACAAAGTATGCTTTTTATACATCATTGAAAGTAAGTAATAGCTGCCAACTACAATTTACTTTTGCAAGGACTAGTTCGCTCTCTTGCCACAATGTTTTCTTTGACTGTGAACGCAATTAAGATGATCCATGATGGAAACATAGACCTACAACCCCATCTACAAGCAATAGATATTTCAATGTTTGGACATGGGCCTGAACCAACCAATCGCTATATACTACAACTCTCTGATGGGGTGCATAATCAGAAGGCTACACTTCCAAAATAGTACAACCACCACATAGATTCTGAAGAACTACAAAAGGGCTCTATAGTTAAACTCATTAAATATAGCTGCCCTGTTCTTTGCAATTCAAGGTGAGCCATCATATTTTAGTAATTTGCTACAATATGCAAAATCAAAACTTTTAGATTATCTTTCATGAACTCCATTATTTTACATATCATCCTACTGATAATACTTCTTTATTTTACACTCATAGGTGGATCGTCATATCGGAATTAGAAATCATATGTGGGCCGCAAGATATCATTGGTGAGCCCACCAACCTCTTTGAACAGCAAACCCAACAAGTACAAGCCATGCCTATAAGCCTTGATAACAATGTTATAGTACCGCAACCACCTCTCCTGACAAAATATTCCTTGACTAAGGATGCAATCAAGCTGATGAATAATGGTAACCTAAACTTGCAACCCCATCTACAAGCATTAGAAATTGTACCATTTGGCCATGCACTCAAATTGGTTGATCGATATAGAGTGGATCTCTCCGATGGGGTACATAAGCAGAAGGCAACACTTCCAACAAAGTACAACCAATGCATAACTTCTAAAGAACTCCAGAAAGGATCTATACTGAAATTGATAGGATACAGTTGCCCTCTTCTTTGCAATTCAAGGTGAGCCACGCTATTTGCATGCATATCTACAAAATTCACAACTACCAATTTGTAGCCTAGCATTATTATCAGCTGTACCACATTTAATTGTACTCAAAATACTGACTTGTTTATTCTTTATAGGTGGATAGTCATCTCCAAATTAGAAATCACATGTTTGCAACATGACATCATTGGTCAACCTACCTACCTGTTTGAAGAGCAAGTCCAGAAAGTAACTTCTACAAACTCAACTACTCCATCTACAAGCATGAGTAACATTCCTATGGTGACAAAGCCACCTACTCAAAGGGCACTTTTTGGGTTAGCCTCTTCCCTACAAAAGAAAGACTCCCCATCCAATATTACGCCCATTAGAAATTTGAATCCATTTCAGACAAGGTGGCTTATAAAGGGTCGTGTTACCATGAAAAAACAGATGCACCACTTCAACACACAGAAGGGACAAGGGCAGGTCTTCTCTTTTGATATTGTTGATTGTGAGTGCACTGAAATACGAATAACATGCTTTAATGAAGTTGCAAACCTTCATTGGGATATAAATTTATTGGCAAGGTATTAGATTTTCAATGGAATGAGATGCACTGAAAACATGTACATGGCCATGATGCATTCGCTGCAAGGGAAATGAAGCTAGGGCTTAATAATGCCTCTAGCCTCCTTCTGGTTCTGTTTGAGTGTGTGTCGTGGGGAGGAAGTTTCTGCCTGGGGGGCGTTGGCTCCTGTGTTTTTCTGCCTCTTTCCTCTCTGTTTGTGGTGAGCGGGGGTGCTATTTTGGCCGGCGCTACTAGTTTTTCTCTGGCCCTTTCTCTCTGCGTTTTGTGGCTGGGCGTTGTTCTGGGTCCTGTCGGTGGGGGAGGGCGTTTCTTACTGTTTGGCCCGTGTGGGGCTGTGTGTGTTGAGTGTGGGGGGTGTCTGGTGTGCGGCCGACCCTCGGTGGCTGAGTTTCTTTCTCTTTTGGGAGTCGGGTCTCTTTCTTCTTTTGTTGCTTGTTCTCCTGAGTGTGACTTTGCGCTTACCCTTTTTGGGGGCGATCTATGGCTGGAAACCCTTGGTGTGGGGCCTTGGACTCTCCTGGGCTCGAGGGTTTATTGGCTTGCTTGGACTTTCTTCTTCCACCTATGGCTCAAGGGGAATCATCTGGGGTGGGAAATAAGTTGGATTTCCATTCTGCAGTTGGCTCGAAACCTTTGCTGCAGGGATCTCAAATTTACAACAATAACTTATTTGCTCAGAATTTGGAGAAGACCGAGTTGGGATCATCTGGGGGGTTTCGGCTGCCAAAGATTAATGGATGCCTGGAGAGGTGCAAAGAGAGGCCGAATGTGGTGATCTCGATGGAGATGCTGGCAGAAGACATTGAGTATTACTCTCGACACTCCTTTTACTGCAAGTTTTTGGGGTTAAAAATCTCTTTGCAATTTTTGGAAGCTTGGGCTCAGCGAACATGGTTGCCGGAAGGTGAGATGGAGATTAGGCTTCTTGCAAACAGCTATTTTATGGTTACCTTCGATTGCATGTCAGACAGGATTAAGGTCTTCGAAGGAGGCCCTTATTTTTACAATCAGGTGGGCTTGTTTATCAAGCCATGGCATGCAGGCTTCGATCCAGCGGAGGAGATTCCTAGTAGAGTTCCAGTTTGGGTTAGATTACCAAGGCTTCCTGTCGAATGTTGGCGTGACGATGTTTTGCATTTGCTTGCATCAATGCTCGGCAAGCCGGTGGGCTCTTCACAGCAGACACAGTTCAGAAAGGTAATGACTTTTGCTCGGTTCTGTGTGGAAATTGATTTAAGTAAGCCTTTGCCAGACTCTCTAGAAGTTTGTGCAGGATCTTATACTTGGATTCAACAACTTGACTATGAAACTTTACCATTTAGATGTCGTTTGTGTCATGAATATGGCCACTTACTGCGTAGATGTCCAAGGGCCAAGCCTTTGGAGACCAACTCTTCTCAACCCTCCAGTAGCCTGCCGAGGGTGGACAAGGGCAAAGGCCCTATTCAGGGTAGTGGTACTGGGGAGGAAGGATTTATTCCTGTTAAATCTCGGAACAAAAATAAGGGACATAAAAGAAGTATGAAAGAGAGGCAAGCTGAGGATACTCTTAATAGATTTGAGGTCTTGGAGGATCTTAGCCAACAGGAAGTAAATCCAGGTCTGGTTGATTTGGATCAAGGAGTTTTGGGTTCTGATCAGCAGGGGCAATTGGTGGAGCTGGGGCAAGAAAACCCTCAGGTGGAGGGTTTGGGCCTTCAAGAGGTGGAGTTATCTGGTGGAGGATCTAGTCAGGGAGTGATTGATCTCAGAATCTCTCCTGATCCAAGGGTGGATGGGATCGTGCACTTAGATTCTGATCTTAAGATGGAAGCTCAGAAAGATTCAGGTAGTGTTGTGGTGAAGGATAGTGAGGTTCTGTCTCATTCCGCACGACGGTCTGGCTCAGAGGGGGGAAAAATCAGTAAGCCTTCTCCTCATTTGGGTATACTGCAAAAGGATCTTAAGAAAGGAGGGGCAGAGAAAGTTGCTAAATTGGGTAGGAAAAAGGACTTGGAGAAGATTAAATTGATAGGGGAGAATTTGGTGGACTCAGGGTCAGTCAAGACTCTGGATTCTCATTTTGCAAACCCTTTAAAATGATTGTTTTATCATGGAATGTTAGGGGCTTGAACAGTGGCCCTAGACAAAAAGCTGTTCGGAATTTAATCAGGTGTCAGTCTCCTGATATTCTCTTTTTGCAGGAGACCAAGCTCTCTGTGGAATGTATGATGGGTCTTCTACCCAAACTTTGGATGAGTGGGGATTGCCAGTGTATTGGTGCACAGGGTTCGTCTGGAGGGGTGGCCTGCTTTTGGAACCCTCAGAAGATTTGCCCTCAGTGGTGGATGTCCTTCAAATCCTCTATTTCTATGGTGGCCTCTTGCTATGAGACTGGGGAGTTGGTTCTTTTTTCCAATATTTATGCGCCTATGGATATGCAGGCCAAGCAACTTTTGTGGTCAAATATCCGTTATATTCGAAGTCTGGTTCCTTACCTCCCGTGGGTTATTGGGGGTGATTTCAATGCTATCACTGAGATTGCTGAGAAACGTGGTGGTACCAGGAGATTGGAGGCATCAGCTCTTTTGTTCCAGGACAATATTTCAGCTTTGAATCTCGTTGATATCAAGCCCGACAATGGTCAGTTCACCTGGAACAATCGGAGGCCCGGAGAGAGTTGCATCGCAGAGCGTCTGGATAGATTTTTGGTGTCTTGCTTTTGGGTTGGCGATAGGTGGACTTCTAGCTCGGAGATTCTGGACTGGAGAGGTTCAGACCATTGGCCTATAAAACTTATGATCCTTTCGGTTGGGCGATCTCACATGCCCTCCTTCAAATTCCAGCTTATGTGGTTGCGTGATCCTGATCTCCATGATTATGTTGCTCGGTGGTGGCGTGAGGGCAGACCATCTTTCGGCACGGCAATGTATGTCTTTTCTAAGCTTCTTCAGTTTGTTAAATATAAGCTTAAGCGTTGGAATAGGCAATGTTTTGGAAATATTTTTAAGGCCAAGTCTGATGCTCAAGCTAAGTTGGATGGTGTTACGAGGGAGATTAGAGAGAAGGGGGTGACTGAAGGTCTGTTGCAGGAGGAAGCTAGGGCCTTGAAAGCGTTGGAGGAATGGGAATTAAGGGAGGAGATCTTTTGGAAACAAAAAGCTCGTATTGATTGGCTGCAGGAGGGGGATAAAAATTCTGCTTTCTTCTTTAATTCTGTTAAGGCGCGGAGGCATGGTAATTCTATTCCTGTTCTGGTTACAGATAGGGGCGTGACTGTAACTTCTTTTCAGAGTATTTCAGATGAAGCTGCCCATTATTTTGCCTCCTTGTTTAGAGAGGATCTACAAGGGAGTTCAGTTGAGGAAGTTCAGGTTCTCTCTTGTATCCCTCAGTTGGTGTCTAGGGAGATGATGGCGGATCTTATGGGTGAGGTCACCCTTGTGGAGTTGGAGGGGATAGTTTTTCAGATGAAGAAAGGAAAAGCCCCTGGCCCAGATGGCTTCCCGTCGAAATTCTTCCAAGAATTTTGGGAGATCATCAAACTTGATTTACTTGAGGTGGTCAGGGAGTCGCAGTGGAATAAGCAAATGTTAAAGGCCCTGAATTCTACTTTTCTTGCGCTTATTCCCAAGTGCGAAGGGGCTGATAGGTTGAACCAATTTCGGCCTATTGCCCTCTGCAATGTGGTGTACAAGATTATTTCAAAGCTTATTGCTAATAGGCTAAAAAAGTGGCTGCACTTGCTTATTTCAGAGGAGCAAAGTGGTTTTGTGGAGGGCAGACAGATTTTAGATGGGATTGTTATAGCCACGGAGACTATCCATTCTATGGCCAATTCTCGGGATAAGGCTATGTTTATCAAACTTGATATGGCAAAGGCTTACGATAGAGTTAGATGGTCTTTTCTTCAGAAGATCCTGGCTGCTTTCGGATTTGGGGCGGAGTGGATTCAATGGGTCATGAGTTGTGTCACGTTAGTTTCTTTCTCAGTCTTAACTAATGGGGAGCATTCTGAGTTGTTTGGCGCATCTCGTGGAATTAGGCAAGGTGATCCTCTCTCCCCTTATTTGTTTATTCTACTTGTGGAAGGCTTGGGGCGCCTTCTAAGAAGACATGTGGGACTGGGCCTTATTCAGGGGTGGAGATGGGGAGGGGATTTACCCCCTCAATCCCATTTGCAGTTTGTTGATGATACTGCCTTGATGGGGGCAGCCACCATTCGGGAGGCAACAAATATCCGGAGGGTGTTGGATATGTATCTTGAAGCGTCAGGGCAGTCAATTAATGATGGCAAGTCTTCCATCTACTTCTTTAATACTCCTGCTCTTATCCAGAGGAGAATTGCCCTGATTCTTCGTTTTCAGGTTGGAGCTCTTTCGCTGTCTTACCTTGGGCTTCCTATCATGGTTGGAAGATTGGCAAGGGACTCGTGGCAGCCTATATTGGATAAGTTTCGATCGCGAGTTACTCATTGGACCAACTGTTGGTTATCCTTTGCTGGGCGGGTTCAGTTGCTGAAGTCCGTGGTCCAGGCTCTCCCCATTTATCGGGGTATGCTCCAAGTGGCCTCGAAGGGCTTTATTTCTGAGTTGGATTCGATGGCTAGACAGTTTTTATGGGCGGGCAATCTGATGTCTTCCAAGTGGAGTCTAGTTAGATGGGATATGGTTTGTTGCCCTAAGCAGTATGGTGGTCTAGGATTGAGGCAAGCCACTTTGGCTGGGACGGCTTTGGCGGCAAAACTGTATTGGAGATGGTGCATGGAGAAGGTCAGGATTTGGGCTAGGATACTAGCCTACAAGTATTTGCAGGGTGCTCCTGGGGAAGATATCCCCCGTTACTCCTTGGTTGGTAAGGGATCGGCTATTTGGGCTACCCTTAAGAAGGGAGCGGCTCTTATCAAGGATGGTTTATTTTGGATCTGTCGGCGGGGGACAGAGGTTCAGTTTTGGTATGATTCTTGGGATGGCCATCCCCCCATTCTCATTCAGTTCCCTGAATTGGCGGCCCTGAGTAGGTACTTTGGTGAAGCTGGTTGGACGAGGGTTAGTGATTTTAAGGAGCTTTCTTTTCAGGGTCAGCTTGTGAGTGCTCGGTGGAAAACTCCCGAGGAGTGGCCGATAAATGGTATGGAAGAAGATTGTAGGACTTTGCATGATATTCTTTTGAGCAGACCGTGCAATCCCCTTAGGGACAGGGATATTCTTGCTTGGGCTCCTAATCCGAAAGGGTATTACACAGTTGCTTCGGGATATCAGAGGTTGCTTGCTCAAAGGATTGAGGGGGTGGAGGTTCCTTGGTGGAAGCAAGTTTGGAATAAGTTTTCTTGGCCAAAGTGTAACTGCTTTGCTTGGATCCTAGCTTGGAACAGGTGTCTAACCTGGGATAATATCCAGAAGCGTGGGTTTCAGGGACCTTCTAAGTGTGTGCTATGTGGGAATGGTATTGAGGACTCCTCTCATCTTTTCTTTCAGTGTCCCTTCTCCTTTCAGCTCTGGCACTCTTGGTGGAGCGTGTGGCAGGGCCCCTGTGTGCATGCCTCTTCCCTAGTGGATTTTTGGAATAGCTTGGGCAGACCCCCCTCGATGGCCTCTTTCTTGCAGGATACCTGGTACGCTGGGCCTATCTTCTTGGTGTGGCAGGTTTGGCTGGAAAGGAATAGGAGGATTTTCAGAGGGGAACTTCTGCAGGTTCAGCAAGTTTGGTCCAGAGTTCTTGGGATGATTCAGGAGACTTTTCAAGCCAAAGGGGTGGTAGAGTTGCCGCTTGAGAAGAAGGATGCAGAGTTAGTGGCTAGGTTGGGTATCCATGGGTTATCCCCTGTTGCGCCATGTTGCCGAAAAGGTAGGCGGGTGGGGCAGCGTGTCCAGCGGCAGGGGAGATGGCAGCCTCCCCCTGCAGGTACTTTGAAGGTTAATACTGATGGCTCTTCTAGGGGTAATCCTGGCCCTGCTGGAGTTGGTGGGGTGGGTAGGGATTCTTCTGGTTCTGTGGTCTTCCTCTTTTCCATTCATAAGGGGACTCAGACTATCAACCTTATGGAAGGATGGGCTATTCTCCATGCCTTGGAGAGGGCCTACGAGAGGGGGTGGCGTAGCATTATCTGTGAATCTGACTCTCAGGTTCTGATTAATTTGCTCAATCAAGGGAGGACGTCGGATGTGAACTGGCAACTAGCGGGGTTGGTGGAACAAATTTTGCAGGTTGGTAATCTCATGGAAAGAGTGTCTTTTGTCCATATTCCGCGTGAATGGAATAGGACTGCTGATTGTTTGGCCAAGTGGGCCTCTGAGCATATGGAGGATTGGAGGATTGACAATTGGGCGCAGATTCCTCAAGAGCTTAGTCTAGAGCTGGAGAGGGTTCTTGCTGAGGACAGTGGGGGTGCTGACAGATTTGGCGTCTAGGCCTCTTGGTGTTTGTTGTAATTTTGGGGCTTGTGCCCTTTGCTTGGATGTAATGCTGGTTCCTACATTTCAATAAAATTTTTACCCCTCCTTTTTAAAAAAAAAAGTTGCAAACCTTCATTACATGAATGTACATTTTGGAGAAGTATATACAATATCTGGTGGGACTATTAAGTCAGCTAATAGGTTATACAACAAACTGAATAGCCAGCTTGAAATTCTTTTAGTTGAGGAATCCAAAATTTCTTACTCCGAAGATGACCTTGCAATTCCCAAACATAAGTTCTCCTTCACACCCTTTAAGGACATTTTAGAATTGAACAATAATATCCTTGTTGATGTTATTGGAATAGTCATATGTGTGGACCCAAGCTCAACCATAAGGAGGAGGGATGGGACTGAAGTTCTTCGAAGGAGCATCAAATTGATAGATACCTCTTCATCTACCATTAATATTACTTTATGGGGTCCAACAACTGAAAAGGAAGGAAAGCAACTGCAGGAGAGCTATAACTTAAAACATGTGTCTGTACTTGCAATAAAAAATGGCCGTGTCACTGAGTATAATGGCAAGGTCATAAGCACGTTGGCAAGTACCCACCTATTTGTAAACCCAAGAATAGAGGAGGCTGAACAACTCAAATCATGGTTTGAACAGAATGGGGCTAATGTCACTCCATTGAATACACAACCATTGGATGCACCTCTCGTGCTTATGAGGAAATCAATTGTTGATATTGAAGAGCAAACTACCAGTGTGAAAAAAACTTTCCAATGCACTCTAAAAGCATCAGTGCAATACATAAAAACAAATTCATTATGCTATCCATCTTGCCCCCTTGACTTAGATGGAAGACAATGTAAAAAGAAAGTTGTCTAGAATGATGATCAAACATGGTATTGTTCCAAGTGCAAAGCCACTACTCCTAAATGTACCTATAGATACATACTCCAGCTAAAGGTCGCAGATCATACAGGAATATTATGGGCTGTTGCTTTTGAAGAACCAGCTACCAAACTCCTTGGAATGTCTGCAGATAATTTATACATGCTACAATTCAATTCTGGAACAGAAATTGAAGCTGAAACCATAGTGAAAGGAGTGTTATTCAAGCAATTTATCTTCACAATCACAAATTCCTATGATTCAAGTGTTGCTCAAGGACGGGTCAAATCAACAATCACAAAGGTCGACAAGCTAGATTTTGTTGCAGAGAATTCGCTCATGTTGAGTGAAATCGCTACTATGTCTCATATTGCTAGTGTTTAGATGTACCTCAAGCACTCATATAATGTATATGAAATTTTGTAACACCTTATATAGTATACTTTCTAGAATTTTCATTCCATACATGGAATTTCAAAATCACATGTATATTGAATATATTGATGTTATAAAAAATATGAAAATACTGTGATATGTTTCTTCTACCAAATTACTCATGTATATAGCATACCAATTGTATCTCAACAACTTTTCACAGAATATAGTGATCAAAGAACTCATCAAAATTAATGTTTACCTTCTTCAATTTTGTATGTATTTGTAATTGTTCATTTGATAATTATACTTCATATGTCCTTTACAGATGGCGACCTCTACCGCTAAAAGCATACAATCCCGTAAAAGATCTCATAACTACTACATGCAACATAAAGAAGAAATCAACATTCGCCGTCATTTCAAACGCATAGGAAAACAAGCAATAGAAGCCAATACACCACCTTCCTTTCAATCAAACCAACACAACATTGACCCATACGAATGTGTATCCCAAAATGAACACACTTTCAACATAGGTTTGTCAGCATGCACACATGAAACAATCCACACACGGCAAAATCAATCCACAAGCTTACCGCATTCTGAACAAAACTTTATAGACGCTTCAAAAAGATTTCGTTCAAAACTAGATAAACTATCCAACTTACCAACTTGCACAATTTGCCATGAATGCTACCCAGGAATCTATACCAACACAACACAAACCGGTCCAGTTTGTTTTAGATGCTTCCGTGAGACAGGTAGACATCGTTTCTCAGCAACTAATTTAATGGACCCAGGAGTACAGCCGTACGAGCTACGAACACTAACACAAGTCGAAGAAATGTTAATAGCACGAGTCAATCCAATAATACAAGTAACACATGCTCGTGGAGGCCAATACAAATATAGTGGCCACACAATTTGTTTCCCACAAGACATCAACACCATAGCAAAATACTTGCCACATAAAATAGAAAACTTGGATGTGTTGGTGGTTCGAAGAACCAATACAAGAGGTGACCATTATGACTGCTATGTAAGTAGGCATCGTGTGTGGGCTGCACTGAAATATAAAATCACAAATGACCCATATTACAAAGATGTCGAGGTGGATTTTGCATCCCTTCAGGAGCTCCCTGATACAAATACAAACATTTCCACTATGCTTCATAACATTAATGCTGACGATCACAATATTGTTGCTCCAATTAGTGCTTCCAAATTTAACGCAGACTCACCCGACGCTGAACTCACTTGCTCCTCATCCTTCATGGCTAGGCTACCAAATAAACGTCGTGAACTAGAAATCATAAAAGAAACATTGCAAGTTAGAGATCACAATCACACCATTATAGATTGGCCAACACTTGAGTCATCACCAGTTAATGAGTACAATACTGAAGGACTTCTAGACATGGCTTTTCCTTCTTTGTTTCCCAATGGCAATGCATTACATTTACAACCTCGCTATAGACAAATTGAAATGCATGAATATGTGTTGCACCTAATGAGGTTCCATGATAATAGATTTGGAAGGCACCCAAGGTTTAGATATTTTGTCTTGAATCTATTGATGTGTCACCGAAGCCAAGGTGTTGCCTCCATTTTTGTCAAGAAAAATGCTAAGGACTCCATACCAACTACCATAGACAGCCTTCGCCTCCATATACAAACATTGCCTGACACTAAACTAGCCGAACAACTGATGCATTACGGATCATCCCTTAGAGGGACACGAGCATATTGGAATAAGTCTCGTGGTGAATTGTCAAACATGATCAACCAAATAGGCTCCCCAACACTATTCTTCACCTTAAGTGCCGCAGACACCAAATGGCCTGATTTACATCAACTATTTACAAAGGGGGCAACCCAAACATCACTAAACAATAAAGATCGCATAGATAACATTGTTATGAACCCACATACCACATCCTTATACTTGCATCAAAGATTCACAGCGTTTCGTGAAGAAGTCTTAGAGAAACTATATTGCGCAACAAACTACTGGTATAGATATGAGTGGCAACATCGAGGGTCTGCACATGTACATGGCTTCCTTTGGATTGAGGGTGCACCAAACATGGACACTCTTAACTGGAGCAATCATACAGATGTAGACATAGCAAAATCATTCTTTGATAGATATGTCAGTGCTTGGAATCCTCGAAATCTGGGAGATAGAAGCAACACATTCCATCGATCTTCGCAAAATGATCCATGCTTACTAACAACACCTGAAATATTTGATACAAACACACTTACCGACTATGAAGAGTTACTTAACCGTGTCCAAAGACATACCAAGTGTTCTGAATCAACCTGCCTTCGCAAGAAAGGGAACAACATGGAATGTCGCTATAGTGCACCCTGGCCTGAATGTACCAACTCTTCATTATGCAGTGACGAAGCTGGGAAAAAAACCTATTTCCCTGCACGTAATGATGATAGATTGAATATACATAGTCCAGCAATGCTTTCCATATGGAGGGCCAATATGGATTGTCAGCACGTGCTTTCAAAAACACTAGTTCTAAAGTACATTGCAAAATATGCCGCAAAGGCAGAAAGAAAATCTGAGAGCTGCCTTGATATGTTGACACGCATATGTCAAAAGCAAGCACCCCAAGACAAGGCACTTGCAGCATACCGAAAATTCATGTCCGAAATTATTGCTGATCGTGATATAGGTGCACAAGAAACATGCCATATGTTACAAAAGTTGCCCCTTGTTGTTTGTAATCATGATTTTATGGTGCTTAATGTTGGTAGAAAAGTTTTCAACCGAATCCAAACAAACCGAAATGAAAATGCATTGGAGCTAACCTACATCCATAAATATACACAACGTCCTCTTGAAATGGATAAAGTAACACTACTTGAATCTGCACGAACATTCTCATTCTCATCAAGTCACAAAGAGTACAAGTGGAAAGAAAGGAAACATAAGGCAATTATCAGTGTCTTCCCTCGATTTACTACTATTCCAAAGGAGGATTCAGAACATTTTGAAACATTTTGCTGGAGTGAACTACTTCTTTACAAGCACTTTCACAACATTGAAGCAGACATTGGTATCGAGAAAGAGAAAATTGTTGCAAATTGGAAGGAGATGAATTTACGCAAATACTGTGTGTGGCATGTTGACCGTATAGTCGATGAACAAGTAAGTCAAGAAGAGGAAGAGGAGCCAGAAGATCAAAACAATATAGGCAATACAATTCAATTGAATGAATGGGAGTTCTTATCGCAATTAGGTCTTAGTACTAGCGGGAATTTTAATTCCCTCGATATGCTTGGACGACGTGACTTTGACACTTGCCACAATTGGAATGCCTGTAGAATACCTCAACCGTTACATGAAACTGCAGAGCATTTCATATGCACAAACAAGGTGGACCAACATGATAGCCCAACATCCTTTGAGTTTAGCAACCTCCCATATCCACTCTCTCCCAAACAACAACTCGCTTTGACACTTGTTATGGACCACTACAATTCTTATGAAATAGAAAAACCATTGTACATGATCATACAAGGCACAGCAGGAACAGGAAAATCCTATCTTATTCATTGCATTAAACACTCCCTTTCCAATTTAGTGCCACAACAACATAGCCCTCTCCTTGTTGTTGCTCCTACAG
This sequence comes from Sequoia sempervirens, assembly GCA_007258455.2. Lineage (NCBI taxonomy): Eukaryota > Viridiplantae > Streptophyta > Pinopsida > Cupressales > Cupressaceae > Sequoia > Sequoia sempervirens. The sequence continues at coordinate 25 of VDFB02282343.1, read as the reverse complement.
GAATCGCAACATTCAACATACATGC
>VDFB02282342.1:69052-193900 GCA_007258455.2 Sequoia sempervirens | reverse complement strand
AACCAAAGTTGCTTAATTTTTTGAGCTCTATCTAGTGGTACCTTCCATTTCCTCTTATCAAGAATTTGACCATCTCAGGGCGGCCACGCCCCGCATTGCAGCGTGGACACGCCCCTAACTTCCCGGGGCTGTCATTTACAAACCGTATGTCGAATCAACTTCGTTCAAAAACCAAAGTTGCTTAATTTTTCGAGCTCTATCCAATGGTACCTTCCATTTCCTCTTATCAAGAATTTGACCATCCCAGGGCAGCCACGCCCCGCATTGCAGCGTGGACACGCCCCTAACTTCCTGGGGCTGTCATTTATAAACCGTGCATCGGGTCAGCTTCATTTAAAAATCAAAATTGCTTAATTTTTTGAGCTCTATCTAGTGGTACCTTTTATTTCTTCCTATCTAATCAAACCAATCCATTCTTTGATCATCTAATCAATCCAAGCACACCAATCTGATCAAGTTCATCTAATCACAATTATCCAATCAACATCATCTAATCATTTGATCCTATCCAATCAAACTGATCTAGTACTTTAATCAAATTCATCAAATCATCTACCCGATCCAATCATCCGTCTACCGAATCCCATCCAATCATCCTAATCTGAGCTTTTGTCCAATCCTGATCTGAGCTTGACCAAAATCCTGATTTGAGCTTTAATCCGTTCCCATCCAAAATCTTTTATCCATTCTCTTTATCCTTTTACCATCATGAACCCTCACCCTCCATCAATAGTGGTCAAGGGAAACCCTAATTACGTGGACGACGATAACGAAAGTCTTGTCGATCAAGAAGAATATGACATAAATCCCCTTGATGCTATTGTCACTAGTAAGCTTTCTCCACCCACTTTCCACAATCCAATCACCCCTTCCAGTTATCCCGTTATGTCTTCATCCATGCCTAATCACGCTCCTTATGCCACCTTTGACAATGGATATCCAATATCTTCTTCATCCCCATATTTTTCACCTCCTTCATCTACATCATCCCCTTACGCAACATCTACATCCTCTTATCCTAATTTTCCATCCCAATACTCCTATTACAATTCCCCATCCATGTCCCCCTATCCTCATCCTCTTTCCCAGTCTGTCCATACTAATCTTACACCCACACCCTGTTACCTTGATCCTACATCCACATATCCTCATCCTAATCCACCATCCCAATACCCTTATTATAATCTATCCCCCACATCCTCTTGTCCCACTACACCACCTATATCATCTTGTCTTAATCCAAAATCCATGTCCCCCTATCTTAATTCACCACTCCAATATCCTTACCTTAACCCTCCATCCAATCCTAGTCCTCCATCTACTCCTAGTCCTCCATCCAATCCCACTCATCCATCCCATCCTAGTTCTCCATCTACTCCTAGTCCTCCATCCAATCCCATTCATCCATCTACTCCTAGTCCTCCATCCAATCCCAATCCTCCATTTACTCATAGTCCTACATTCGATCCCATTCCTCCATCTAACCCTAGTCCACAAATCCATAATCCCTCATCCATTTCTACCACCCCAGCCAAGCCAACCATATGCAAGTCTTTCATTTCAGAAGTTCTCCAAGGACTCATTACAAAGAAGCCATCCCCAACTCCACATCTTGAAGTCATGGAACCATGCCATCCCAATCCATCATCCACGGTCACTAGTGATGAGACCCTTCTCCACACCACACCTATCATTGTTGTTACCACCCCTAGCACTGATCAAACCATTGAAACCATTGAACCCACATCTCCTACCATGAGAGCCACCGAATCCATCGAAGACACCCAAGCCCAATCCACTCCCTCTACTCCTAGATCCAACCAATCTATCGAAGACACCCAAATCCAATCCACTCCCTCTACTCCTAGATCCACCCAAATCCAATCCACTCCTCCCACTCCCAGTAGCACCAAAATTGATTCCAACGAACCTCATGAATCTTCCATCCCTCCATCTTCTCCACTTGAAGAGTCCCAACAAGACTCCGTTACCATGCCTCCCACACACGATGAGTCACGCCAAGAGTCTAATCCAAAGCATGCCAGCATATCCCCTTCTCTCGATCAAGATCCTACCATCCCATCTAGTCCACCTCAAGATCACAGTCCTCCATCCATTCCATCCCATGATCCCCTTGTCATTCAAGCTTCCACTGCTCCATCTCCATCTCCATCGCATGAGCCCACTACCACAATTCCAGATCCTATCATGGCCCCTACTCCCTCTCCTAATGTTGCTATCCCATCATCTCCTTCTCATGATCCCTCATCATCACCTAAAAATGCTCTCCCCACACCACTTGCATATCCCCTTGGTCCTCTCACATTCCTCCATGGTGGTCTCCTCGCAGAAGAAAAACAAAGCATATACACCAACCCTCCTCTTCCACCTACTAATGAACTTGCATCATTCTTCCAGAATAACAAAAATCCTATCCTAGATCAAATACTCAAGAAAATGAACTATCAAGGAAAAGGTTTAGGCCTTCATGAGCAAGGTATTATAGAGCCCATCCAAGCTAAAGAACATTTGTATCCGCACGGTCTTGGATGTACTATTCGTGACTCGCAATCCAAAAATGTTGGTACAACCTCTAGACGTCCTCAACGAGCCTTTTCCAAAAGAAATATTGGCTCTTCCCATTGCCCCACTAGATCATATGTGGCCATCCCTCCTCCTCTATCGTATCACCTCAAAACAACCGTCCATCTTCCTCCTTCATCTGCTCCATCCATTTTGGGTCCTTACATCCCTCCATCTACCATCTCCAATCCTCCATCTACCATGCCCATGTTTCCTCCAGGTCCTAAGTCTATTTTGGCCCCTTATATCCCAAAATCACCTCCTCCATCTCATCCTATCCATCCTTTCATCCATCCATCACCCATCCATGTCACCCATCATAACTATCCCACTCTCATGTTCCCTAATCAGGATCAACAAAGGCACGCACTTGTACATCATCCATCCACATATCATCCTCAAAATCCTACCTCCATCCCCCCATTCATATTCCCTCCACATCATCCATCCATTCACACTCATCCCATTGCTACTACAAGCAATTTGGCTATTAAAGGAAAAATGCATAAATCTAAACATCCACATGAATTTATGGCTCCCCATGTCCCCTCTAAAATACATGGTGAAGAGAAGAAAAATCTAAATCTAAATGAAATCTGTAGGCTACAAAGGCCCACCAAAGCAAAGATCAAAACCATGTGGATCCCAAAGAAAAAGATGCAATGCCATCAAATGAAAAATCTGTAAGAACATCCAAAGTTGCTAATCCAAAAGCTAACCATACCCACCTTTCATCTCCTAAGTTTGTTTTGGGTCCCTATGTCCCAAAATTCACTATTCCATCTCCTCCATTATCCCCACATTCTCCATCCAAAGAATCCTCTCCATCTTTTTCACACCCACCACCACATGCCAATGTTATCCTGTAAACATATCTCTCCCCATCACATATCCACCCCATCATTCCATCCATACCCTTTGCAGCATCCCATCTATTATCCCATGTATCTCCTCTCAAACTCCCTAATTCATCCTCTTGCATAATCCATTTATCTTCATAAGGCTGTACTACCACCAATAGTCGGTCTCGAACATGGGCCCGGACTACATTCAGATAGAACTTGATGCCTTGAGTCCTTCATCCATATCCTTATCATGTATCTTCTAAAATTAAAAAAAAAAGAAGTCCAAAAAAAAAAAAAAAAGGTAAAGAGAAATAACTCATTCAATGGTGAAAACTTACAAACAAGCCGCCTTGATAAGTACCATGATGAAAACCTGGCAAATAGGCATCATGAATCCCTCATTTGCACTTGAGGCAACTTCTCTAATATGCATTCCTCCATCCGCTTATACTTCTAGCTATGCACCTGCCTTCCAAGTATCCGTCTCTATAAACCTCCATCCCACCCATCTTCCGTGATCCTACCATCATATCCCATTTATCTCCCATTCCCTCCATCCTTCTTGTGATCTTGATCAAAATAGGGGCACCTATCTATGCATGCTTTGGACACCTATTGGTATACATTCCCTTCATCCATGCTCTATCATATTTCTTGGTCACCCATCCTGTCCTCCTTCAGTTATCTCCTTTATCTTATCATCCACTCGTCTTCTAGAGTGGGGGCATCTACTTCCTTTGTGACATAGTTCTGGGAGAAATCATCTATCATAATAGCATCCCTTCCATCTACCCATCCTTGTCTTTGTATCCCTCTATCCTAGCATCTCTTTCATCTCCCAATCCTATCCATCTATCATAGCATCCCTTCCATCTCCCCATCTACCCTAGCATCCCTTCCATCTCTCCATCTATCCTAGCATCCCTTTCATCTCCCAATTCTTATATGCCTATCCATCCAAACAATCCCTCCCATCCCCATCCCTATATCTCTATCCATTCTTTCCTCTTTATCCTCATCCCATCTCATCCCATCTCACAATCCCTTGTCATTGGTATCTGGCTATAGGCCTCCCCCCATGCAACCCAATGCCATTTATCTCATCATCATCACCCCTACTTCTCTTGCACATCTTCATCCCTCCTCTATCTATCATATCATCCTCCCAAGTCATTTTACTACTTTGGATAACTATCCCATCCCTGAGCTTTATGTGATCATCATCATCCTATCCAATCCAACAGGTCTATCCTATTTTGTCATATCGGTCCCATCTTTTTATCCACTTATCCTATCATCATCCATCATCCTTTATCCATTGTTTGTCTTTGGTCTTGTCGAACTATGTTGCCCTATGCTTTCACGTAGGCAAGGTCGATCATTTGATCCACCCCCGGGGTTCCATCATCGATCTTCATTGTCCACTTTGGTCCTCTATCGTCTATCATTGGTCTTTCTCCTTTTGTCCATCCTATCTTTACCATCCATCAAGGTCTCCATCTTGGTCAGTCGTCCACCTTTCACTGAACTACGAGGGCTCTGTGCTTTCACGTAGGCAAGGCTAATATTTGATCGGCCCCCGAGCCCCTAGGTCTTTAGGTTTTGTCAGTCCCATGTCTTGTCTTCTTGTGTCGTGCCATCAAGCTATGCCCTTATCTAGCTGGTTCTTAACAAATGAGATCCATTTGTATCAACAAATCCAATCAATTGTGAACATCCTGCGTCATATCGATCTTTTAGCTTAGTATCCATCATCGGTCTCAACAGGATGCATCCTTCCTAACAGACCTCATCAATCCCATCCATCCCCTTGATCCTATGGCAAAGGACGTTTGAAATTGATTGCGATCTTTTGATGCTTTTGGCTTTTGTTTATCATTTGAGCTCCCTATCATCACTTGTCAAGACCGCCATAATCCATTATATTATGGTGTGTTTTGATTGGTCAACATAGGGGCATATCTTGCTCTTTTTATATTTGTGTCTTCTTGGTTGTCCCACGTAGTACCCACCAAGATCCCTGAGGTCTTGTGTTATGCTGGGGCATCCTTTTGTGCTTGTAGTTATCTCAATACCTGGCCTGACTAAGGTCTTTGTGACTTTGGGGTGTTGGGATAGCCTTGTTGTCTGTTGTGTTTGTTTTATGCATTAGACACTAATTCGCCTTGGTTCTTCATACCCTGGTGTCTTGTGTTTGATGCTATAGCAAAAACCAGTGCTCCAAAGATGATAAATTGCATTTAGAATTGCATCTCATTTTCCATTCTATCGTCTTGCATGTATCCCCCCATCCATTCATCCTTCATCCTTATCTTTATCCAATCTCTATCCATTCCACTTAGCCTGAATCATCTAATCGTATCCTTTCTCTTGTCCCCAGTCTCATTATCAGCCTTGACCCATCATCATCATTATCCATTAGTATCATTCCCTACCCCTTTGGTGTTGTTTTGGGATGTATCCTTCCCTCATCAACAACACTTTCATCATCATCATCGGGAGGTGTTCTTCCCTATGCCTTTGGTGTTGTTTTGGGATGTATCCTTCCCTCATCAACAACACTTTCATCATCATCATCGGGAGGTATTCTTCCCTATCTTTTAGTGGTGTTTTGGGATGTATCCTTCCCTCATCAATACCACTCGGTGGGATGTATCCTTCCCTATCCTCGTGTTGTTTTGGGATCTTTAATTCCCTCATTGACAACACTCCATCCATCATCAACCCATTTTGGCTTGTACCTTGACTGGGGCAACATCACCTTTTGTCCTCAAATCCATTTGTGCTTCATCCATCTCCTATCACTTCTCCTTCTCTCTTACCCATCACCTTGCATTATCTTCCTCATCTCCCCTTGCATCACATCATCTATTTCGAGAGCCCACCCGTGTTCTCTTGAACCCGCATGTCCTCTCGAGGGGGCATCCTTCATCCCTAATTTCCATCATTTTCTTTTTCTCTTCTTAGTCACTCCTTTGGATGACTGGGGCATCTTTTCCAATCTAACCATCTTCTTCTAGGTTCCATATTTTAATATTCTTTGAAATGATGCTACTTCGTAACACCATCTCAAAGAGGGGCAAAATGTAGACATCCAAATTTGGACACTTAATTTATCCAAATTTATCACTTTTCGTCTAAACATCCTCTTATCTGAGTTAATTAAATAATATTACTATTATTTAATTAATATCGTTAATTCTGCTAAATCCCTAAGGTATTTAATTAATAATTAAATACCTTACCCTCCCTTAATCCTCTTTTCATCAAAAAAAAATTAAATAAATATTACATTTATTTAATTCTCACGTGTCATTTTCATCTAACTTAATCCACTCCCCACTTCATTATGATGTGCACATGCTCTAATCTCGATTAGATGTACATCTCCAACTTTTGCAAGTTGGGTTTTTAAATCCTACTCAGCCCCAATTATCCTCTCAATTATTACCACTCGTTTTAATCATTCTGCTGAATTTTAATTCTTTTTTATTCTTCCTAGATTCCCTCTTTATATGTGAATTTTAATTCACATTCCATCCTTCCAAGGCTTCTAGAACCTTGACTTGTCACAATCTCCACATGTGACCAAATCCCACCTTTTTGGAGCCCACCTTTTATCCTCTAGATCATCCTATGAATGTGAATTTTAATCTACATTTATCCTCCCAACCACCTTTCCTTTTCCCATGTAGATTTTTGAGGAATTCTAAAATTCCTCAAAAGTCCCTTTCACTCCCACTTGGGGACAAGAAATCCCTTTTTGTGGAAATCCTCTCATCCCCCAAGGTGCATGTCCTTTTCCACCTCATGTACCTTTTTGACAACTCATCTCCACCTCATATCCTCTTGTCCACTTCACCCTCCACATGTCAAGATGTGAGGGCTTGTGGGTTCTCAACCCACCATAGCCCTTCATCTTGACCTTGTTGGAGCAATCTTGACCCTTGGATTCTCTAGAGAATTCAAATTCTCCTATAAATACCCCCTCCTCAAGGGCATTTCCAACACTTCATTTTTGAGCACCCACATGCTGCCCATTTTCCTTTCCACAACACACTTAGCTATCTTACACCCTTATGCTGTCATTTTGCATTCTCAACACTTTGCACTCTCATAACTACATGATGTCCAAGCCTTTTTCAATTATTCAACCATCTTTGTTCATCATTTTGCATATTGAAGCTTGCATTATAGTCACTCAATCTGTCATCTAAGGAGCACACAACCAATCTAAGCAAGGGCCAATCAAAGAAGTTTCAACAACAAGGGAGGTAAAAATATTTGTGTTTCATTTTATTTGCATTCATTTTCGTTGTAACTCTCTTTTGGCTAATCTTGAGGTGTCCTTGGTGTTTTGTCTTTTATGTTTCTTAGTTATTTTGCACACTTAGAGCATTAGGAATTCCAAGGTTCACAGATAGGTTTCGTAAGCATATGATTTGGGGATTTAATTACAAAGGTAAATGATTCATGTGTTATTTTTTGCAACACGCTCTCCTATATATTAACATAATACAATCTCATAGCATGACACAACCATATCTTACACACAACACAACACCAAGATTCTTCATGCATGGATATGATACTCTAGAAAAATAGCTTTACATAGATCTATGCAAGCATCAATTTTGATAATTCTACACAATACAATGCAAGAAATTTGCATGCATGTCATATGATCAAACATCAAAATAAGGGATCATAGTGCTAGCTTAAATAATAAGTTTCTTCAACTATTTAGTCATGTCACATAACTTCAAGATTCTACACTTCAAATTTGATAAAAACCTTACTAGCTCTAATAACATCTCTCTATATTATGCACAACCAATGCATGGGTAAACATGTATCTACTCAGTATAACTAATTGGGCACCATAGACATTAGGCATGTGGAAACATTGAATGATACAAAATCTATCCATTCAAATAGTACCATAAAATTTTAATGCCTATCATCCATACATCCATGTGTAAAGTACACCATTCACACATGACATCTATCAAAAATTGACTTGTAGACCTACCTAATGACCATTATATAACTATGCCCTATGTACATAGTTTAGGTAAATGGTTTCTAACTCACAACACGTATTATGGTATATCCAAGCTTGTGTTTGTATCTTTACATAACCACCATTATCATGGGTTGTATCTCTCCAAGGTGTCTTGGTAAATTAGGTGGATCCTTTCCCTACTTGATCATATTCTTCATGCTCTTGGAAAGATTTGTTACTCCTTGCCATGTTTATTTATAAGTAATTTGCAACTAAGTCACTAGTGGAAATAAACCCATCTCCATTTTCCCAACCCCACTACCTTGTTGTTACTCATAAGGTTTTCCTACAATTCTTTAAAAAAAAACATTGATAAATAACTTAGACTTATTCCATGATACCTGTCACTAGACATACCCATCTAGGTCTTTGGTATTTTAATGCCCACACTTCCATTTCATCCTTCATTAAGATACAAATCCATTTGTTCTCCAATAAAAATAATACTCACCATTCTCTCTAGAAATAAATATGTATTCACATCTGGGAATAAAAAATGTATTATATGTCAAAATAAATAGTTTTGTAAGATATTTTTTACTCACAAAGCTTCAATTCATTGATTTTTTCCTTGATGGCTATGCTACAACCAAGGATAAAAGCATCTACAACATGTAAAAGCTACATTAATATAAATATTCCTCAAAATATTCCTCATGCTCATTTTACAACAATGAGCAAAGTCGAGGGATAATTTTATTCAATATTCATTCCTTAATTATGCACACAAAAATAATGATACTATATATAAATTTATACTCGAGTCACCAGGACCATCAAGATAATCCTAGAGTAGTTGCAACAACAAATCCTCAATTGTTGGCTACAGAAAGAACTCTACAATAATCCACACTATGTAGCACAACATAGAGGCTTCATTATCTACCCATTAATCAACATTTGGAGCATCGTGTAACCTCTTCAACAAATATATTAGACAACATGTACAATTGTAAACCATGAAATTTGTAACAATATATGCAAGAACATTCAAATTTCCTTAGAAAAATCTCCCCCTTTATCAATAACTTGTTACATTTATATAATTTATGTCCCAACCTTGACATTGGAATGAAGAAGAAGGCTAGCCTCTATAATTATATGATGAATTGAGAAATAAATCCCCACTCACAAACCCACAACAACATACATGCAACTCATAAAATGCTTGAAAAGGCACAAAAATCTGCAAGAAGTGTCTTAGTCTTTTTTAGCAGCCATGTGGGCTAATGAAATCCATTTCAAAACTGAGATAAAATTGAATTATAATAGAAAAAATCAATTACAAAAATTGTCTCCTTAAATCAATCTTCTTTCACAAGATTCTAGCTTCTGCAACCTATAACCTTCAAAGGAAAACTCTCCTGCCATAAACCTTTGATTCACAAATCAATCTGCTACTGCACATACATCTAAAAACCAACAAAATCATGGAGTTTTATGTCTTCTCCTCCAATAACTATACCTAGAACCTCTCCAAATTCTAGAAAATGACAATTTCAAAATTGTCAAATCTCAACCTTCAACACAACAACCACCACCTCAATTTGTTGCAACTCCCATATTCCATGCCCAACCTAGAAAGAATGCATTGAAAATGCATTTAAAAATATTAAATTCTCAACCAAAAATCAAAAATCAAAACCACTCCCAAGAATAGGCAATAAATTGGATTCCACTCCTAGCAAATAGGCCCAATCTTGGAAAAGTTGTAGTCAACACAACATGGGTTCCTAGTTTTTTCCATGCTATGATTGAGGAGCTTTAATGAGAAGCCTCAACTTGTAAATTTTCAAATACCCATGCCTAGATTGCCTTTTTTTCCTTTTTGAATTCAACAAATCAAGATTTTCCTCCTCAACTATCTCCCACATCAAGATATTGCAACAATTTAATAAGGCCAATTATTTAATATATTATTTAGGCCAGATATTGCAATTTATTCTCCAACTTACATAATTACTATAAGGGCCAACTAATGCTCAGTCAACTTGGTGTTAGACACACAATTCAAGAGTGGTTCCTAGCTGAACAATCCACTAAACCCTAGCAAGACTCCATTTAATCATCAACCAAGGCTATATAAACTTTTGATGATATTGGCACTATATGTGCATCCAAATATTCTATACTACCTATATCATTAAGTATACGTGATTTACACATGTGTATGAAAATATGAAATACTTGAAAAGGAAATAAAGCTTAAACTGCAAAATAGAGTAAGTAGCTTAATCTAGCACCTATGTTACGGGTACTCTCAACTTAGTATTGTAACTAGTTAACTAGTAAACTACGCTTTGTAATAAACTATATCACTAACTATTGAATCTTCACAACTCAACTAATTAACTACCCAAGGGGATTGACTCAAATTAATGTTACAACATGCATACAACCATGCATCTATTGTGAAATTAATGCAACATAAAATATCTATTACAACAACAGAAATTGAAGTAGGTGGACAATACCTAGAGTGGCCCTTGCTCAAGTTGTTCCCATGAGATAAACCAAATCTATAGAATCAACTAATCATAGCAGTAGATTGACAACATCTTTATTTCATTGAAAGCAGAACACTCACGATATAGCAAGAATCTCCAATAGATTTCTCATTTAGATATTCGCATTCATTATAATAGTAAACTTGATTAAAAAACCAAGAATACACTTTAACTATAATTCTAGCTATATCTCCAACTAGATTTACTCCCCGACCATTGAGCCCTAGATATAGGTTTGGGAGGAGATTTATTTACATAAGGATTCAAAACTGAAACTAAAATTGAAACTAAAAACTAAATGCTAGTGTCCACTCTCCTCATGAATAGGAGGTGAACAAATCTTTTGCAATAGAAACTTTATTTAAAAAGAACAATAGAAGAGAAGTAGAAATAGGACTCTTGCTCAAATGGTTTTGATAGTGACATAGTCAAACTAACACGTTGAGCCCAACGGTATTGACACCTTCCTCTTTCATGTTTATTCATTATCCTAATAACTCACAATTAGAACCCTTCATTGATCGCCTTCATTTATTCTAAAAATATTATGTGTTCATCAATCTAGACTCTCCCCTACTACTCATAATCCTTTGGCTATGGGTTTAACTTCTCAGTTGTTGAAGGTTACAGTATTCTCACTCTAACTTTTGGGCTAAAAGAAGTTAGTTCATCTAACATATACACACTACTAATAACCATAAATTAAATATAGATCCATACTGCATTCCATACACATTCTCATAATTATCCATGCAATTATCAACTTATCATAATCATATTTACATCCATAAAAATCTAGTTTAAGTCTAGTTTAAGTTGCATGAAGGATATAAAATTTATATAATTTTAGGAATGTATATGAAATAAGCAGCTTAAAATGTCTAAAAGATATTAACTAAACAAGATAAAAATAGCCATTAATGGGGCTCATCATTCCCCCAACTAGAGAAATTGCTTGTCCTCAAGCAATCTTTCAAGGGCAAAGGTTGTATTGTAAATTCATCTCCCTAAAATCTACAACTACATCTACTCCTTTTATCTGCTTCAAGTAGTAGCCCCTATAACATGAAAGTCTTGCCCATTTGAAATGTTTTGCCTCTTCCTGTAGTGCCCCTCATTTTTCCTTTTGTTTTGGACAATGAATTAGATGTATTTGGACCTTACGATACTATTTGATGACATTGGATATTGTGATACTTTGATGCTTAGCTATGATGATACTTGATGACACTGTTATATCTGATGTTTTATGCTTATATCAAATTTAGTAGATCAATTTAATTTTTATGTGAGTTATCATTGGTATGAGTACTATGTGTTTATTGGATGTATGTTTTATCATGATTTGAGATCGGTTTATTGTGTGTCGATGTATTGGTGAAGGTAAATAGGGTCGCATCACTCGCTTGTGAGTGCCCTGCGACGCTGTGATTTTCCCTTCACAATGTAGTTGACTATTTTCCTATGCACATGTTCGACCGTGTGATTTGTTGCAAGTTGTAGGTACCAGACATCAACTCCACCTAAATTTTCAGGTTTGAGCATGCCTAAATCCCAATGGAGTTGTTGATTTAGAGATAACATCGGGTCCCCCAATTTGAACCATCGTCCTTGACGAGGATGGGTGTTTGTTGTCACACCCTATCTCAAGGGTCAGTTTGAGTTGTGTTTTTGGTGTTGTTGTTTTGTCTCTAGTTTCATAGTATGGTTAGGTATTGCTTGACAGTATGTTCATTTGAGTGATGTTCATGATTAGTGCTTTTGTTTGATTATTTCGTTAAATAAAGATTATCAAAATCAAAAATGGCTTTGGAATAATTAAATGAAAGCTTTTATATAGGTTATTCCTTGATTAAATAAAATTTATTAAAGTCCTTATTTGATTTTAATAAATTAAACTTTATGGTTTAAAATGAAATATTTAAATAAGTATGTTAAATTAATGGGATTGTGCAAGCAAATTATATGAGAGATTAAATTAATAAACTAAATATATTAAATAGTTAATTAAGTATGTGTAATTACAAGTTATGATTTAAAAAAATTATAAAATAAAAACAAGTTGAAAAAGTTGTGAGTTGTGAGTTGTGGGGAAAAATAAAAGAAAATAAATTAATTATTTTATGAAGTGGAATGGAGTTACGGATGGGATAATAAATAATGTAGTGGGAGTTAACTTAGAGAGGGGCTTTTGGATTATTTTCAAGAAGAAAAACTATTTTTTTCATTCTGTTGTATAGAGTTTCTTGTTCTTGGAGCTATTTCTCTGGTTTTGGAAAATTTTCTTGGGGGATTCGGAGGCTTGAAAATTGGGGATTGCAGTACTTGTTGGAATTTTGGGAAGTGTGTTGAAGTTGTAAGCTAGAAGTGGTGAGCTTTGCAAAAAAACCACCTTGGTCAAGCTAAAAAAATCCAGGTTCCCTCACTAACCTCAATTTTAATTCTGAAGAAAATAAAATACAGAGCTTATATTTCTTTTGAAAATTAAACATAAATGTTGAGTTTGTGGTTCTTTGGAAATTAAACAAACTCCTGTTTAAATCTAGGAGAGTCATTTTTTTTGTTTGTAAATCGAATTGCATTGCTTAAAGAAAAATAAATAAACCCCTTAAGTCTTTCGATAATTCCTTTACTCCATTGAGATAAGTTTTGTATTCTTGTGCCTTTAGATTAAGTGGATGCCCTGATAGATAATGGTTTCCCTCATATTGTCGATGGACATGATAGTGTTTTTGCTTGCATTCTCGAACAAAGGTATACCATTGTGGGAATGGTCGACACCCTATTTCATCCTCTTTTTGTATGGTTGTTGGAAATATTTCTAGCTTGGCTTCCGCTGCATATAGATTGTATTCATGTTGCTTGCTTAAGGTCTTTAATTCTTTCTCATCCTATCATCTCTTGCGTATACTGCTTTCTTCTTTATATCCTCCTCTTTTTCATGGCCCTGTGCAGAATTTATATATTTCTTCTAATTTCTTCTTGGCTCAACTATGGGTTTTGCTTTGGCAATAGTATACATTCGATATTCTCTTGTTTTAAAATCACCCTACGTATGCAATAGCCACCTCCCTGTTTCTTCGTCCCCTATTCTTTTCTAAATCGATGCCACAAGAATTATGTAGACCTTCAATTATCTTGATATCATAGATGTTGGTCTTATTTTGCATTGATGTTTCTTCATTGATTTTATCGCCGCCACCCCTCTCTTCATAGGATAACTCTTAGTCAACTAATATAGTTTTACATGCTTGTTGTATGCATTTCATGCTTAACAATAGATCGAAATCTCTTTTCCAAGTCAAGTTTATGACTATAAATTGTGAGTCATCTGAGATACATATATATCCTTTAGATCTGAGGATTCGTTGATGTTAGAAGCTTAAACTATATGTGTCGATGCTAGTGGATTTTATAATTTAAACGATATTTGTTACCGCCTTTACAATTGGTATTCATTTCTGTATCAAATGACTTATAAATGAGTTTCAAACTGTAATGAAATGAGTTTCGATTTGTAACTATATATATATATATATATATATATATATATACAAAGCATGTACATTATATATATTGTAAGTATAGTGATTTATTATACATGGGAGTATAAATGTTTTATGATTGATTGATTGTGTTATAATTGGAAGAAATAGAGCTATGGCATTAGATTGGTTGTGGTTATGATGAACATTTTGAAAACTAGAAAGAGATTTTCTTGGATTTAGATAACTAATTGGTAAACATGAAATGAATGTTTCATAAACCCACTTTGACTCCCTGTTCTCTTATGGTATTGAATTGTTAGTTGAAACACCTGAATGGTTATTGTTTTAGTAATGAATGTGGGTGTTGTTCAAATGTAGAAACCTTTATGTAAGTGATTATTAGGAGTCTTCCAAAGGCTAGGGGAAGCTGTTTTCTTGATGGGTTTTTTGGATAATCCTTGAGTTGATTGTTTTGAATTAAGTGAGTATGTGATGGTTATCATCCTTGCATAGTGTATCCACCTATGTGGTTGAACTTTTGGAACTTGTGAGCGGGAAGGGTTATGCCTCGCCTTATTGTTTATGTTAATGAGTTGTGATTGTGCAAGTGGCTTTGCTCTTTGGTTTTATTGGGGTCTCCTTGTTGTCAATAGGGGAGTGGCTCTCAATGGGGGTGGCGCACAAAGTGGCACCTGGGTAACCCATGTGGGATTTTCGTAATTAAGTGATAACCTAAAATGAGCTAGGGGCTGGGTAGTAATCACACTAATCAAGAAAAGTAAATTCCTCACTCATGGCTCAAGTGCTTGTATAGGCTTGAGATGAGTTGAGAAGGCTTAGAATGGCAAGATCAACTGCCTCGTCTCCACAAGAGGTATGTTGATTATGCATAGGTTTGCATGAGGGGCCAGAGATCGGTAGAGGCTACAAGGGTAACCCAAGATGGGGGTTGGGGCCTAGGAAGATTCACCTGGGTAACCCATGACAAACTATGTGATGACACTCCTCCTACAACAACCTAGTATTCCCTTGTTTTGTGTTCCCTTGATGTTGAGTACCTCTGGAAGTGGTGTTACTGTCATTTGATGTTGTATTGTACTTGTTCATTGATGTTATGTTATCCTTGTGTTATCTATTGTCTTTTACCTGATTGTGATGGTGGGACCCTTTGTTATCCCCTAACACAGGGGGTGGACCTTTGGGTTCCACATGATCGGTTGGAAAGTTCATTGTTCTCCATTGGGTTCCCTCTCCTTGTTCGTGATTGTGGTGACTTCTCTTGGATTGAATAATTTTGTATTTGTACCATCTCATGTGGATTGTTACTCATGTACTTGTATTGAACCCTAAATCCGATGTATCATGTATCATACTTTGATGTACTCTCCTCACATGTATACAAGGAGACATTGTTGTTCAGATGTATCAATGTAATAATGTAAACTGATGTTGAACTCTCTTATGTAATGGATTATGTAGAAGATGTTATTAGATATGTAATTAAATGGATTGATTCAATTGATCTCTATTGGAACATGTTATGGTTATATCATATTGATTGTTTAATATAATGAGATGGTTAAATGTACTTTCTTTTATAGATGGAATTTAATTAATGTAATGACTTTCAGTTCTTGCTAGTTTATGTTAATGGGAAGCGAGTAGTGTAGTCACAAACCTTAGAGGACTTAGGGTAGATTTGTGTTAACATTTTATTATAATCGTATGATTGCTACAATTTCAAAAAAAAAATTGTTTTGTTTTAGTTGTTGTGTGTTGTCCTCTAGGGTTTCATGGTGGGGGTGTTACGCATGATATCAAAGCCCGAGTTCAAACACTAGGTGCTCTAGGTATATACAAGAGCCTATTAAGTTGTCCTAGTTGTATGGATTTTGAAGTTTACGTTTTCCCTTGTTGACCTCGTCTAACATCTTAAATTTTTTCTTGGTGGTGTTTGCGCAGGATAATGCCTAGAGGTTGGGGTCGAGGTCGAGGGTGTGGTAGAGTTCATGGGGCCAATCGCCAAGACTCCCCTCCCTATATTTCCCATGAGTCTAATCGTGAGGAACAAAAGGGTTCACAAAATAATCAGGGAGGTGGAAGACGGAATCTGGATCAGCTAGGGTTGGAGGGCACACAGTTGCATCACTTACTCGAGGAGGTTCTTGCCTGTCTTGGTCTGGGACAGGAGGGTGAACAGTTGGTGATTAGAGAGAGAGAGGTCTTCTAGGAGGAGAGAGATTACAGTGGAGCGGGATGCCATTTTAGCTAGCCATATGAGGTACCTTTTGCGAGCACATCTTCCTACATTTAATGAGACTAGAAATGGTTTAGAGGCAGAGACCTACTTAATTAATCTGAACAATTGTTTCGCTATGCATCCATATGGTAGCAATACCAAGGCTAGGTGTGTTATTGTGTATCTATGAGGTTTTGCTTCCATGTGGTGGTTTTTGGAGGAGTGGAAGCTCCATTTGGATATAGATTCAGTCATATGGGAGATGTTCTTAGAGAGATTCAAAGCTCGGTTCTTGTCCAATAATTGGTGACAATGTCGTGCAGATGAGTTCCATGAGCTGGGACATATGGCGATGTCAGTTGAGTAGTATGAGCAGATATTTTACGAGCTTAAGCAGTATGCTAGCATAGGAGATGTTGAGGGTATGTTAGTACAACACTTTATCAAGGGCTTGAATGCCTATATTAGTGGTGGTGTTTAGGTGTTTGAGCCGAAAACCATGGAGGTAGCTATGAAGAAGGCACAGATAATAGAGGAGAATTTAGTTATGGCTTTGGGTGGTCAGACGGGTGTACAGATTGGTAATGCACCCCCAGCAAGTTTTAGTTCTTAGGGTGGCCAGACTCAATCAGCAGATCCTTCTAGGAGCCACCAAGCACCCAGTAAGGGTGGTCAATAGCAGCAACAACACTTGCAGTCAAAAACATAAGAATTTTCAATCTTGATAGGGTGATAGGTTTCAATCCAGGAGAGACAAGAATTGGAGACAGAACAAGTGTTATCACTCAGATTATCTAGCCCACAGTTCGCAGTCTATAGTTAACAAGGGTAGTTTTCAATAGTCTAGTGCACCTCCAGGTGGTAGAGGTTTCAACAGAGGTACAGGGTGCTTCTCTTGTGGTCAACAAGGTCATATTTCTAGACAGTGTCGTCAGAAGGGCATGTCCAGATTTAGTTAGAGGCCTATGGCTTCAAAGCCGACAATAGGGGATGCAGGTAGATCACATAGATTTCTTGTTGTGGTGGATAACCACCAAGTTGAGGACCAGGGTACAGTGGTTCAGACATCAAGTGTGTTACAGGGTAGTAGAGTTTCTATTCTCTTTGATTCAAGTGCTTCAGATTCATTTATTTCTCCTTCTATAGTAGTGTGATATGGACTGGTGGCAGCGAAGCAGGATGATAGTTGGTAGGTTGAGTTAGCTTCTGGTGCTAAGGTCGCAGTTGAGTCTCTTGTTCATGGTTGTAGTTTGAGGACTGGGTCTCTTTTCACCATAGTTGACCTTCATATTATTCCCCTTGGGTCATATGATATTGTATTGGGCATGGATTGGTTAGAGGCTCACAGATCAGTCATAGATTGTTGTCATAAGTTGTTGTAGTGTGTAGATGATTCTACTAGTGAGGTTGAGGTAGTTAGGGTTCAGCGGCCTATTTCCTTGAGGATGATCTCAGCTATGCAATTGATCAGGTGTATGCGGTAGGGTTGTTAGTTGTTTACAGTGACAGTTAATGATTTGGAGTTAGGAGAGAGCCAAGAGGAGGTGTCTCTTGATAGTCATCCCATTCTTAGGCAGTATGTTAATGTCTTTCCTAGTGAGATACCAAAGATTCCACCTAAGCATGACATCAACTTTAAGATAGATCTTGTACCTGGAGCTGAGCCCATTTCACAAGCTCCATACCGGATGTCCACTTGGGAGCTTAAGGAGCTTCGATTACAGCTTGAGGAGTTGTTGGCAAAGGGATTTATTCATCCTAGTGTCTCTCCTTGGGGAGCACTGGTTATTTTTGTGAAGAAGGATGGGTCCCTTTGATTATGCATTGATTACCGACAGTTGAACAAGGTGACAGTGAGAAACAAGTATCCATTGTCGAGGATCAATGATCTATTTGATCAGATCAAGGAAGCTAGAGTATTTTCAAATACTGATCTTAATTCAGGATACCATCGGTTGCGCATCTTTGAGGCAGATATCCATAAGACCACATGTCATACTCATTATGGACACTACGAGTTCACAGTTGTGTCGTTTGAGTTAACAAATGTGTCGTTTGTGTTCATGAGTTTGATTAATGGTTTTTTTTGCACCTACCTCGACAGCTTTGTCTTGGTGTTTTTAGATGACATTTTGATCTATTCAAGGACCATGGAGGAGCATGAGGAACATTTGAGGTAGATGTTACAGTGTTTGAGGGAGAACTAGTTGTATGCTAATTTGGCGAAATGTGAGTTTTTTTGGACAGAGGTAAAATATTTGGGCCATGTTATTTCTGGTGAGGGAATTAACGTAGATCCTTCAAAGATCCAAGCTATCATTGATTTTCCTGCACCCACTAATGTTGCAGAGGTTCGCAGTTTCATGGGTTTGGCAATTTACTACTAATGGTTTGTACATGTGTTTTCGAGGATAGCCCACCCCATCACTTCTCTTCAGAGGAAAGGGAAGAAATTTATTTTTTCATAGTAGTGTCAGGAAGCTTTTTAGGCTCTTAAGAAGAGATTGACCAATGCACCTATCTTGGTTGTTTTTTATCCTATTGGGGATTTTGTGGTTTGTACAGATGCTTCCTTGGAGAGTTTAGGAGTTGTGTTGATGCAGGATGGTCATGTGATTGCCTATGAGTCTTGCAAACTCAAGGATCATAAGATGAACTATTCTACACATGATCTAGAGTTATCCATTGTGTTTCATGCTTTGATGAGATGGAGGCACTTTTTATTAGGGCATCGATTTGAGCTACACAATGATCATCATAGTTTGCAGTATATCTTCACGTAGCCTAATCTAAATGTGAAATAGAGATGATGGATGGAGTTTTTTTTGTGAGTATGATTTTGAGGTGAAATTCATTCAGGGAAAGGAGAATGTGGTTGTGGATGCACTTAGTAGGCGGAGACATGAGCTATCGGCATTGGCTCTTAGTGTGGACTTAAGGAGTTAGATACTTTCAACACTTCCTTCAAATAGTTGGTATCAGGAGGTGAGGTCTGAGGTGGAGTCAGGCAGATTTTGTTTCAAGATGTCTGGTGTGTCAGAGAGTGAATTCGAAACATCAACATCCTACAGGACTTTTGTAGCCTCATCTAGTCCTAGAGTGGAAATGGGACATATATCATTGGATTTTATTTTTGGTTTGCTCATTTCTTCCAGTCGGCATGATGCCATTATGGTCACTGTGGATAGGTTCATAAAGGTAGCACACTTCTCTCTTGTTTGATCCTCATACAATGCTTCATCAGTGGCCAAATTTTTCATGGAGGACATTGTCGAGATACATGGTATCCCCTGCTAGATTATTTTAGATAGGGATCCAGTGTTTACCTCAGCTCTTTGGACATCCCTGCAGCATGCATTGGGGACTCAGTTGAGCATTAGTTCAACTTATCATCTAGAGAATGGTGGGAAGACCAAGAGGATCAATCAGATCTTTGAGGATATACTTTGGATTTATGTCATGGATCAGCAGTCGCATTGGGAGGACTACCTATATTTAGTGGAGTTCGCATACAATAATAATTATCACAAATCTATTGGCATGCCTCCTTTCTAGGTGTTATATGGTCATCTGTGCTAGACCCCATTGAGTTGGGATCGTTTGGAGGATAGGGTTCTTTTGGGTCTAGAGATGCTTCAAGAGATGGAGCAACAGGTGTTTCACATTAGGGAGCATTTGGTGGCAGCCTAGGATAGACAGAAGAAATATGTTGATGCTCACAAGGTGGACCATCAGTTCTCAATTGGAGACCAAATATTCCTGCGAGTGCGTCCATAAAAGATTCTGAGCCATTATGGAAAAGGCTCTAAGCTCACACCACACTTTGTTGGTCCTTTTGAGATCTTGGAGAGGATTGGTCCTATAGCATACCGTCTTGCTTTGTTGCCCAGTCTCTCATGCATTAATGATGTGTTTCACATTTTAGTTCTTAGACCTTATTATCTAGATATATCTCACATCCTTGATTGGAATGCATTACAGGTAGAGGATGGGCAGCTAGCTTTGGAGCCTGTGGGTGTCATACAGCACAGGAGACTCACAATCAGGGGATGAGACATTGAGCAGGTTAGGGTCCAGTGGGATCTGAATGACGAGTCTTCTGCTACTTGGGAGGATGTTGCTAGGATGAGAGAGTTATACCCATATCTATTTACAGGCTTCCAAGAGTAAGCCTAGTCCTAGGGGGAGGATGTAGTGCCCCTCATTTTTCCTTTTGTTTTGGAGAGTGACTTAGATGTATTTGGACCTTACGATATTGTTTGATGACACTAGATATCATGATACTTTGATGCTTAGTTATGATGATACTTGATGACACTGTTATATCTAATGTTTTATGTGTATATCATATTTAGTAGATCAGTTTAATTGTTATGTGATTTATCATCGATATGAGTACTATGTTTTTATTGGATGTATTTTTTATCATGATTTGAGATCAGTTTATTGTGTGTTGATGTATTGGTGAAGGGGAACAGGGTCGCATCACTCGCTTGTGAGTGCCCTGCGATGCTGTGATTTTCCCTTCATGGTGTGATTGACTGTTTTCCTATGCACATATTCAACCATGTGATTTGTTGCAGGTTGCAGGTACTAGGCATCAACTCCACCTGAATTGCTAGGTTTGAGCATGCCTAAATTCCAACCACATTGAACCATCGTCCTTGATGAGGATGAGTGTCTGTTTTCACACCCTATCTAAAGGGTCACTTCGAGTTGTGTTGTTGATGTTGTCGTTTTGTCTCCCATTTTGCAATATGGTTAGGTATTGCTTGACAGTATGTTCATTTGAGTGATGTTCATGATTAGTGCTTTTGTTTGATTATTTTGTTAAATAAAGATTATCGAAATCAGAAAGGGATTTGGAATAATTAAATGAAATCTTTTATATAGGTTATGCCTTGATTAAATAAAATTTATTAAAGTCCTTATTTGATTTTAATAAATTAAACTTTATGGTTTAAAATGAAATACTTAAATAAATATATTAAATTAATGAGATTGTGCAAGAAAATTATATGAGAGATTAAATTAATAAACTAAATATATTAAATAGTTAATTAAGTGTGTATAATTACAAGTTATGATTTTAAAAAAATTATAAAATAAAAACAAGTTGAAAAGTAGTGAATTGTGGGGAAAAATAAAAGAAAATAAATTAATTATTTTATGAAGTGGAATGCAGTTACAGATGGGGTAATAAATAATGTAGTGGGAGTTAACTTAGAGAGGGGATTTTGGATTATTTTTGGGAAGAAAAACTAATTTTTTCATTCTGTTGTACGAAGTTTCTTGTTCTTGGAGCTATTTCTTTGGTTCTTGAAAATTTTCTTCGGGGATTTGGAGACTTGAGAATTAGGGATTGCAGTACTTGTTGCAATTTTGGGAAGTGTGGTGAAGTTGTAAGCTGGAAGTGGTGAGCTCTGCAACAAAACCACCTTAGTCAAACAGGAAAAATCCAGGTTCCCTCGCTAACCTCAATTTTAATTCTGAAGAAAATAAAATACAGAGCTTGTATTTCTTTTGAAAATTAAACATAAATGTTGAGTTTGTGATTCTTTGGAAATTAAATAAACTCCTATTTAAATATACAAGAATCATTTGTTATGATTGTAAATCGAATTGCATTGCTTAAAGAAAAATAAATAAACCCCTTAAGTCTTTCAAGAATTCCTTTACTCCATTGAGATAAGTTATGTATTCTTGTGCATTTAGATTAAGCTGATTCCCTGATAGGTAATGGTTTCCCTCATATTGTTGATGGCCATGATAGTGTTTTTGCTTGCATTCTTGAACAAAGGTATACCATTGTGGGAATGGTCAACACCCTATTTCATCCTCTTTTTGTATAGTTGTTGGCAATGTTTCTGGCTTGCCTTCGGCTGCATATAGATTGTATTCATGTTGCTTGCTTAAGGTCTTTAATTCTTTCTCATCCTATCATCTCATGCGTATACTACTTGCTTCTTTATATCCTCCTTTTTGTCATGGCCCTGTACGAAGTTTATATCTTTCTTATGATATCTTCTTGTCTCAATGATGGGTTTTGCTTTGGCAATAGTATGCATTTGATATTCTCTTCTTTTAAAATTACCCTACGTATGCACTGGTCACCACCCTGTTTCTCTGTCCCATGTTCCTTCCTAAATCGGCGCCACAGGAATTATGTATACCTTCAGTTATCTTGATAGCATAAACGTTGGTCTTATTTTGCATTGATGTTTCTTCATGGTTTTTATCACTGCCACCCCTCTTCATAGGATAGCTCTTAGTTAACTGATATAGTTTTACATTCTTGTTGTATGCATTCGATGCTTAACAATAGATCGAATTCTCTTTGTCGAGTCAAGTTTGTGACTGTAAATTGTAAGTCATTTGAGATACGTATGTATCCTTTAGATCTGAGGATTCATTGATATTAGAAGCTTAAACTATATGTGTCGATGCTGGTGGATTTTATAATTTAAACAATACTTGTTACCGCCTTTACAATTGGTATTTGTTTATGTATCGAATGACTTATAAATGAGTTTTGAATTGTAATGAAATGAGTTTTGATTCGTAATGATATATATATATATAAAGCACATATATTTTTTTTATTGTATTACTTGCTTACTATGATCAGCACATAGTGAGCCTTGGTCCGCAAACTGTAAATTATGATGTTTCTTTAATTTAAGTGGATATGTGTGTGTGTGTATAAGAAAACGTAATGATATCTCTGTGAAGTCGAATTATGTACTTGGTATTTAAATCAGATTCTTATTTAATATTCCAGCATATATATATATATGCATACATGGCATATAATCTAGTATAAATTTGTAAGTATAGTGATTTATTATACATGGGAGTATAAATGTTTTATGATTGATTGATTGATTGCTATATAATTGGAAGAAATAGAGTTATGGAATTAAATTGGTTATGGTTATGATGAACATTTTGAAAACTAGAAAGATATTTTCTTGGATTTAGATAACTCATTGGTAAACATGAAATGAAAGTTTCGTAAACCCACTTTGACCCCATGTTCTCTTATGGTATTGAATTGTTAGTTGAAACAAGTGAATGGTTATTGTTTTAGTAATGAATGTGGGTGTTGTTCAAAATGTGTAAACCTTTATGTAAGTGATTATTAGGAGTCTTTAGATGCTAGGGGAAGTTGTTTTCTTGATTGAATTTTTGGATAATCCTTGAGTTGATTGTTTTGAATTAAGTGAGTATGTGATGGTTATCGGCCTTGCACAATGTATCCACCTATGTGGTTAAACTTTTAGAACTTGTGAGCGGGAATGGTTATGCCTCGCCTTATTATTTATGTTAATGAGTTGTGATTGTGCAAGTGGCTTTTCTCTTTGGTTTTATTGGGGTCTCCTTGTTTTCAATAGGGGAGTGGCTCTCAATGGGGGCCAATGCAAAAAGTGGCACCTGGGTAACCCATGTGGGAGTTTCGTAATTAAGTGATAACCTAAAATAAACTAGGGGGTTGGGTAGTAATCACACTAATCAAGATAAGTAAATGCCTCACTCATGGCTCAAGTGCTTGTATAGGCTTGAGATGAGTTGAGAAGGCCTAGAATGGCAAGATCAATTGCCTCGTCTCCACAAGAGGTATGTTAATTTTGTATAGGTTTGCATGAGGGGACAGAGATCAGTAGAGGCTATCAGGGTAACTCAGGATGGGGGTTGGGGCCTAGGAAGATCTACCTGGGTAACCCATGACAAACTATGTGATGACACTCCTCCTACAACAACCTAGTATTCCCTTGTTTTGTGTTCCCTTGATGTTGAGTGCCTCTAGAAGTTGTGTTATTATCGTTTGATGTTGTATTGTACTTGTTCATTGATGTTATGTTAACCTTGTGTTATCTATTTTCTTTTTCCTGATTGTGATGGTGGGACCCTTTGTTATCTCCTAGCACAAGGGGTGGACCTTTGGGTTTCACATGGTCAAGTGGAAAGTGCATTGTTCTCCATTGGGTTCCCGCTCCTTATTCGTCATTATGGTGACTTCTCCTGGATTGAAGACTTATGCATTTGTACTAGCTCATGTGGATTGTTACTCATGTACTTGTATTGAACCATAAATATGATATATCATGTATCATACTTTGATGTTCTCTCCTCACATGTATACAAGGAGACATTGTTGTTCAGATGTATCAATGTAATAATGTAAACTGATGTTGAACTCTCTTATGTAATGGATTATGTAGAAGATGTTATCGGATATGTAATTAAATGGATTGATTCAATTGATCTCTATTGGAACGTGTTATGGTTATATCATATTGATTTTTCAATATAATGAGATGGTTAAATGTACTTTCTTTTGTAGATGTAATTTAATTAATGTAATGACTTTAATTCTTGCTAGTTTATGTTAATGGGAATTGAGTAGCGTAGTCACAAACCATAGAGGACTTAGGGTAGATTTGTGTTAATGTTTCATTATAATCGTATGATTGTTGCACTTTCAAAAAAAAGTGTTCTATTTTAGGTGTTGTATGTTGTCCTCTAGGGTTTCGTGGCAGGGACGTTACACTTCCCATTCTACATTCTTCTCCCCTATTGAATGTGGCACTGGATAAAGGAGCATGGGTGAATGAAAGGTCAGATGAAACCATGTGAGTCCCTTGTCTTTTGTAATTTATATGTATCTATGAGATCTTCCAAGCATGGCTACAAAATTTTATAAGGAGTGTGGTTCCTTCTTCTGCAATTTAGGAGTTAAGTATGTCCATCTTTGTTGTACAAACTTGAAGGCACGGTGAATGAGTCCTATAGCTAGTTGTTGCATCCTGGCATAGTCATTTTCTCTAATGTTGATATTTTTTCTACTTGGACCCTTATAATTCGGGGTATTTTTCCATTCTTCTACAATTGCACTGGGATCTTTTGACTCCTTATGGATATGTAGAGCTATAGATTTTTCTCTTTCAACATAGTCTTGCATTATCTCACCTCTTTTTTGCTCATTTTTGAAATAATAGGCTAATTCCCTAACTTGAAAATCTCCTACAAACATTAACGGGTTCCATTTTTTCACATTTGGCAAAGCAAGATTATACAAGTAAAACTCACAGAGTTGATCTTGCATATTTGGTGTAGAATCAACAAAAACATTTAAAGACTCTAATTTTTTATTCATAGCAATTGGTAAATGACTAATTAATTGACTAAACTAGAAACATAAGTACTTTTCTTGTAAAACTAATGCATACACCCTAGCAGGAGGTCTACATTTCAATATTTGTGTAGCTTTATCTACTATTTCCTCAATATTTATTTTCAATCTCTTTACTTTTGTTTCCTATTTTTCTAAGGCTCTAGTGTGGTCAGCTATCATGTCTTCTTTTTCCTTCTCCCAATTCTTCCTTTGCTGAGAGAATTCCTTAGTACTTTTCCATAACTCATACCTTAAGTACAATACAGTGGGACAAGTTGGAGTTCTAATTTGAGGAGGTCTTCTTGTATATACCAATTCCTTATTATCTACCTTAACAATGGCAAGCTATGCAAGGATGTCTAATTTAGACCCATACCCAAAGGTACGTAGTTTCTCCTCTAATTCTTTGATTTGTATGTCCCTTTCATTGTCCTTTTCCTACTATGTCTTTACCAATTCTTCTAGTTGTTTAATCCTCTCAAGTGCTTCTTGCAATTCTTTTCTAACATTTCTTTCCTTTATATACAATTCCTCATCCTTTCCAAAGAAATGATCATCATCTCCCATTGTATGTTCACAACCCTCATTATCAAGACTTTGTGGGGTTCTTTTCCTCATTTTTCTTGCAACAAATGCATCCTATGAATTAGATTCAGAGGTGCTTGTGAAATACCATGCTTATTCAATTGGTGTATGTACATTTCCATGGGTATCCCCCTTTAATTCTGAATTTTTCTCCACTGTCACAACATCTTCCTTTTCATGTTTCTTAATTGACCCCCTCATAACACCTTTCGTTTTCAGGCGGTGTGAATGCCTAGGCTGTGTGGATTTCTTCTGCCTCCTTGTAGGTGTAGAAGATTCACCTTTCTTTTTTCTAGTTCTTGTTGTTTTTCTAGAGGTGGAGGTTTCTTGGACATCTCCTACTATGGGTTGCTCAAAGGCTGCAGGTTGTTAGTCTTGCAAGCTCTTCTCCTTTGGTTCTCCTCTATTGCAGGTAGGTGAAGAAGAAAGGGAGCCAGAGGGCATTTCCCTTCCTAATACAACAAGTGATTCTATATTTTCTAGAACAGCAAGTTCCTCAAGAATTTTATTGATATAACTACAATTTAAGAAACTCTTCCATGAAACATGTGGAAACTGAACCCTCAAACTTATTTTTATCAAAGGGTAACTAAACAGTAATGTGGCAGTGCAATGTTGTTTCTCTTCCTTTTATATTCAAAACTCATTCTTTTTAGCAGATTGTAAAGAAAATTGGGAACATTTACACATCTATTATGGTGAAGATGGCTTAAAAGTTTAAAATGGACCGTGTATAACAGAGACTTCCTCCCATCACAAGTTAAATACACTTGACTATATAAGAGGCTATTGAGGCTCATACCCAGGGTAAGGACAATCTTTTTGTACCTTGAGAAGAACTATCCAGGTTTTCTCCATATTCTTTGAATTCATTCCTGGAAACTACAACATCTGCCCTGACTGGAAATTCTTCCCCTTCTCTTGGTAGTCCTGATACCTCAGCAATACCAACCTCTAAAGCATCCACCTTCAAACCTCTTATAGTCTCCTCATTATTTTGTAAGGTAGTAGCAATTTTTTATTTCATAACTTCATTGAACTCTGTGAGCTTCAAGAAGTAGTCCATCCAACCAGCATGTTGAAAAATAGGTAATGCCAATCTCTCTTCCAATGGTTGGATATGAGCTATTGGTTCCCTTTGGATAATATTGCCACCCATGGTGATGTTTTTTTATTTGCAGTATATTCAATCCTTCAATTATGCTCTATTCCTTCTCAATTTTTCTTTGTTCTAGTTCTATCTCTACTTATTATTCTCGTTGTACCACTTCCAAGATACTGTATCTTCTCAATGCAACTGGTTCTTACCCTTCTCTTCCCCTCTAGGCTTGTGGTTTTTGAAAATGGGGAAAGAAAAATGGAAAAAGGTTGTAAAATGGTTTTGGTTTTGAAAATTAAGAAGATAAAAAGTACCTTTCCCCCCCAACTAAAGGTATTAAGTGTTTGCACTTAATTATACATTTCTTGGCAGAGGGGGTGATTATATGTAGTGGAAATATCAAAAATTTATACGAAGCATGCAAAATTTAATATATAAATATGTATAAAAGCAAATGTAATCCATGATAACAATGGAAAATTAATAGGAGTACCTGTAGAATCACAATGAACTAAAATTCAGCTCATGTAAAGTTGATAAGTATTGCCCGTAGCTAGGCATGATATGACTGTTCTTAATTGCAATTGGCAATGGATGATATGACTACATGGCATATGGTAAATGATGGTAGAGAAAGGTTGTGGTATGTATGGGTGATGGGATATGAAATAAGTTGTATAGTTCATGTAAATCAAGAAATGTAATATGAATGCTAGGTGTGAGGGGATGGATAGGTTACATGTGAAAAAAATGGTAGTGGAAAGTATAGAGATATATTAATTTGGTGGGGAATTTTGAAATTATTGATAGGTAATAGCTACGGGTGCCTTCAATAATAGGTCCCTTTCTGCAGTCTATTGCTTTTAGGCGTGAAGCTATAGGTCCCTACTACTTTGATTGTTAGAAAGAAAAATGAATGGGTTTATTATTATCACATGTGTAGTGTGTGCATGTGATATTTGTGTGAGATTACTCTTGTGAAATATCAGTGGGTAATCTATGTAGCTCACCAATTGATTTAGTTGTGGAACTTGTCTTATCTAAAGTGAAACTTTGAGATCGAGTCCTTTCTCTGTGTCAAATTCATTGTCATTGTGAGGTCCATATTTTTGAATTAATGAAAGAATAAAATATTCCTTTTTTATTGGATTCTTGTAAAGCTTAAGCATGTATCCATTCAACAGTAGTGAGAATCTGACCACATCAATTGTCTACAATTGGACTACCCCATTTGGAATGTCTGTTGGATCTCATATGGTCCAAGCCACCTTGTTTGTAATTTTCCCTTGTAGTCCTTGTATCTAGAGTCGTAAAGCAAAGCCCAATCTCATACACTAATTATTTTGTTTTGATAAATTGATCATGCCATTTAGTTCTTTGATTTTGAACAATTTCAGTGTTGTGAATAGCTTCCATTCTGATTTCATCAAGTGTATTCAGGTTATGTAATCTATCCTTTTGTGTTGATTTCAATTTCATGCCTAGCATTATTGATGTTCTTAGTTTTTTGTACTCAAATTTAACAGGGATAATTTCTTTCTTTCCATACACCAACTCATATGGTGTAATCCCTGTAGTAGTTTTCCAAGTTGTTCTATAGGCCCAAACTGCTTGTGGCAATCTAGCTACCCAATCCTTCCTATGAATTTGTATTTTCTTGGTCAAAATGTTCTCAATTTATATGTTTTTCACTTATACCTACACATTGGCTTGAGGGTGGTAGGGTGTGGATTATTTATGTCTCATCTCATACTCTTAAACCAATTTGGTGATCAGCTTAGATGTAAACTAAGGACCTTGATCTGTGACAATTTCCCTTGGCACTCTATACCTTGTGAATATGTTTTCATATAGAAATTTTGCTACATTCCCATCTCTTGCAAACTACAAATCCTTAACTTAAACCCACTTTGTAAGATAATATGTGTATACCAATATATACTCCTTAGTTTTTGATGATGATGAGATGGGACCAATGAAGTGTAACCCCCATTTATCAAATGGTGTTATTTCCAACTATGGTTGCAATGGAATTTAATTTGTCTTTGTTTTCCTTCCCATTCTATGACACCTATCACAACTCCTAGTGTACTTTACTGAATCCTTATAAATATTTGGTCAATAATATCCAATATTGAGAATCTTTAGTGATGTCCTTTTTTCTACAAAGTGTCCCCCACAGGGTTCATCATGGCATGCTCTAAGGATATCATAGACCTCATATTCTCTAATGCATATTCTCGTTATATTATCTAGGCCTGTGTAGAATAAGTAACCAACTATCCATGAGTAGGGAAAACTTTTTTTATCCAATTTTCTCTTTTCTCTAGGTGAGAAATGAAGTGGTGTTTGTCCTACTACTAGATAGTTGACAATATCAACAAACCAAGTTGTATGCAGAGATAGAGAAAATAAATGCTCATCTGGAAAGCAATCATCAACAACATATTCTACCAATTGAGTTGGTAGCCTTGATAGAAAATATGCCACTACATTTTCTTTACTTGGCTTATCCACTATGGTGATGTCAAATGCTTGGAGAAATAACAACCATCTGAAAAGCCTGCCATTGACCACTAGTTTATTCATTTAATATCTAATTGTTATGTGATTAGTGTGTATGAACACAAAATATCATGTGATGTAGTGTCTGATCTTATTTAGTGCATAAACAACTTCCAACATCTCTTTCTTTGTCACTATATAATTAAGTTCTACCCCTTGTAGATTCTTGTTGATGTAATATATGGCATACTCTTTGTTGCCTTCCTTTTGTCCAAGCATTTCCCCTATAGCAAAATCAGAAGGATTTGTATGGATGTAGAAAGGTAAGGTCCAATTTGGTCCTCTCAAGCTAGATGCTTTGGTTAATGTTGCCTTGAGTGTTTCAAAAGAGTGTTGACAAATAGTTGTCCACTCAAATTTTGCATCTTTTGTGAGTAAAACAAATAGTGGGGCTACAAGTTTTCTAAAGTCTTGAATGAATCTTCTATAGTACCAAACATTTCCTAGAAAAAAGTTAACATCTTTTTGTCTTTGAGGAACAGGGAGTGTTGATATTACTTCAATTTTATTGGGATCCACTTGAATTCCATCTTTTGACACAAAATGTCCTAGTGCAATTCCTTTTGTCATCATCATGAAACATTTTTCATGACTCAATGATAGATTGTTTTCTTGACACCTTTTTAGGACCTTCTCCAAGTTACCAAGTGTTTCATCATATTTCTCCCCATAAGTTGTGAAATCACCCACGTAGACTTCCATGGAATCATGTGCAAAATCTGAGAAGATACTCAACACCGCCCTTTAGAAAGTAGTTGTAGCATTACATAGCCTAAATAGTAGGACAGAAGAAGCATATGTGCCCCAAGGGCATGTGAAAGTTGTATTATCCTAGTCCCCTAGAGCTATCTTAATTTGGTTATAGCCACTAAATCCATCTAGAAAAGAGAAGTATTTTTTCCTATTGTGAATCAAGTACTTGGTCAATAAATGGTAGTGTAAACTGGTCCTTTCTAGTGGCAACATTCAATTCTCTATAATCCACACACACTCTCCACTTTCCTCCTTTCTTTGGTACAATGACTAAAGGTGACACTCATTAACTATTAGAAATTGGATAGATGAAGCCTTCATAAAGCAATTTTTACAATTCTATTTTAACTATATCTCTAAGTATAGGGTTCATCCTCCTTTGGGGTTGCCTTTTGGGTTTAAAATTGTAGACATCTGAATTTGACCACTCCCGTATGATCAAATTCATCCCTTTTATTCATCTATTCAACATCCCCCATCGGTATTAATTAAATAGTTTATTTAATTATTATTTTCCCCCCTCTCTAATGTTCCTAAAGTATTTAATTAAATAATTGAATACTTTACCTTTTATCCCCCTTCTTCTCTAAATTAAATAAATGTCTCCATTTATTTAATTTAGTCATTTGGCCTTGTGAATTTAAATTAATTTTTAAATTCACTTTTTCTCTCTCCTTGTCCCATCCTCCATAATCCTCCTCTAATCTGGATTAATTTAATCAATCCATGATTAAGATGTGGACACCTTTAATCAAGATTAATGTCACATCCTCCATAATTTTCAACTTGCTCTTAACTCTTCATTAGCCTCCTTAATCACATGTTTGCACAGGCTTAATTGCATGATTAGGTCAACCTAATCCTTATGCCATTTATGGCATACCCTCATGTCAACTATCATTAATTGCTTTCTCCATTTAGACAAGGCAGCCCATTCCCCATGTGAATTTAAAATTCACTTTATTTCCCCCATGTATTTTAGGAATTTTTAATTCCTCTCCTCTTCCCCATGAAGATATTTGAGGAATATTAAATTTATCATGTGTCACATCTCCCACATGGGGACAAGGACCTCCTTTATGAGGAGATCTTGTCCCAATCCCAATGTACCTTAAAGTACCTCCACCTCACCATCCCCTTGACACATCATTGGACACATGGCAAGATGTGAGGGTTTGTGAGTCCTCAACTCACCATATCCTTTCATCTTGTCCATGGTGGCTAAATCCTAGCCCTCCATTCTTTAGAGAAATTTCCCCTAAAATTAGAGGATTTTTCCCTCATTTGCAACAACACACATTCAACAATCAAGTAATCAAGCCTTCAAGCATTCACTAGCATCCTCCATTGTTGCAACTTTTGAGCTCATTTTGCATCCATATTGTGCATCTACTCACATACCCACTTACACCATTGCATTCCTCATCTCATCTATTCACATTTTTAATTCCTCTCCTCTTCCCCATGAGGATATTTGAGGAATATTAAATTTCTCATGTGTCACATCTCCCACATAGGGACAAGGACCTCCTTTATGAGGAGATCTTGTCCCAATCCCAAGGTACCTTAAAGTACCTCCACCTCACCATCCTCTTGACACATCATTGGACACATGGCAAGATGTGAGGGCTTGTGAGTCCTCAACTCATCATATCCCTTCATCTTGTCCATGGTGGCTAAATCCTAGCCCTCCATTCTTTAGAGGCATTTCCCCTAAAATTAGAGGATTTTTCCCTCATTTGCAATAATACACATTCAACAATCAAGCAATCAAGCTTTCAAGCATTCACCAACATTCTCCATTGCTACAACTTTTGAGCTCATTTTGCATCCATATTGTGCATCTACTCACATACCCACTTACACCATTGCATTCCTCATCTCATCCACATCATTTTGCATCCACTTGCATGTTATTTGTCATTTGAAGGAGCTCACAATTGAATGAATCAATAGGTCCAACCATTTGATCAACTTGGACAAGGTAACTCACTCTCTTTACTTTGTTTTTGTTCAAGTTTAACTTGGCTAATCGTTGAGGTGTTGTTTGTGTTTTCCCTTGCTTGCATTTCCTTTCATTTTGCATTTTTGACTAAGAGATTTCACCTGCACACATTTTTGGCACGCCTAGTGGGACCCACGTCATGGGTCCAACATTTTATATTTATTGTTGTTTAGGTTTACATGTAGGGACGAATCTGCCCTAACAGGCAAATTTGCACCTTATAGGGGTGAATTTGCACCAGAAAATAGGTGAACCTGCCAGTAGAGGTGAATCTACCTAATATAGAGCCAAACTTGTAAACAGTCAAATTCCCCCTTTTGGTGAAAAGGGGTGAATCTTCCATTTAAGGCAAATTTTCTCAAGTACAGGGGTGAATTTTCCTTTTGGGGAGAACTTGCTCATGTTACAAGGGCGAACGTGACTTTTAAGGTGAAGTTGCAGAGTCAAGCAAATTCACCCATCTTCACAGGGTGACCAAATTTTCTTAGAAGAAAAGGCAAATTTTCTCTTGACAAGAGTGAATCTGCTTTACAAAACGAGCAAACTTGCCTCATACAGAGGCAAATCTGAGGTAAACCCGAGACTTCATTTTCTAGTTTTTAGCTTTCACTCAGTTACAATTTCAGGTACTGACCCGCTAACTTGGTTGTTTGTGACTATGCTTGGTTTTCACTAACATTTTGTGCAGCTTTTTCTTGTCCATCCAAGACCGGTGGTTGCAAACTACTAACCCATTTTATGCAGAACAATCAGTCCAAGATCTCTTAGTTAGTATGTCTGTCATTTCTCCATACTAGCTAGGCACACATAGCTTTAATTAGAGGGTTAATTAATTTATTTTTCGTGCTTGAGAGTGACTGTTGATGTATCCAATCCCCTTGCACCGTTTGGCGATCCTGGGTGATGAGAAATCATAATTTACTCTAGTACAGTCGAGTCTACCTAGGAGGTGCTAGTGTGTCTAAGCTCTCCCCTTATGCTATGTGCGAGCCTGGGGACCAGCCAAAAACATCTAGTATCTTCTTCCTTTAGCGGGAAGATTTCATCACCTAGGGGATGATTCCAACCACGTGTTATCGGTGGGGTATATAAAGGGGGGAGAGCTAAAACTATACCCCAATCCAGTGGCATTGTGTTTGGCAGAGTGTCAAAGCTAGGGTGATACCTAGATAAGACGTGAAGAGTTGGTATGAGTTTCCAGTACCTCGTTGGGGCTCCCGACTCATGCTTGTGATGGGTTGGTGTTCACGGTTATGCCCCACATACCGTGCATATATCAAGAACTCACGAGATAGCCTTGTTCAGCCTAGATAGAGACTTGTGTTTTAGTCGTGGCTTGGTATAGTGCAGGGGATGTGGATTGTACCCCGAAGTTACTCACCATGTACTCCCTTACGTTGAGATAGAAATCCTCATGGTGGACTATGATAGTCCTCGAGTGAGAGTGTGAAGGTGAGCCCGTGGCATCTATTGATGACCCTATGCCACTGGAACGCTAGCTATCCGCCTTCGCGAGAAAGGGTGATCCAATAAACCACCCCGATATCACGAGTATTAACCTTGGGTTGTCTGCTCAAGGTGGTGGGCCTACATCAAGTTTGTAAACCCATATCACTAATTTTAGGTTTGTGTTGCTTGGCATGTCTTCATTGTGTGATACCAATGCTTTTGTTTTCAGTTGATACAACCTAGCCTTTTGTATGTTGTTTGTGTGCTTGTTGTCCTTTGCCACAATTAGCCCCTACTTCCAGAGGCAAATTTTCCCCCTATAGAGGAAAATTTGCATTGTGGACAGGCAATTTTTCCCTGCAAAAGGGCGATTCTGCATCTAGTCTAGTCAAGATCATCCGTTTGGGAGAATTCCTCTTTGTCAGAAGTGAATTTTCCAGTGGGTTACTTTTTAGGCAACTCTATTTTTGCCCATTTTTTGAAACAAGAAATTTTGTCTAGCCTTTAGGCCAGTCCGTCATTAGTCATCCATCAAATTCACCCATTTTCAAAGAATAGGAAAATTTGCTTACTTTTGGGGTGAACCTGTTGTCCACAGGGGTGATCTCATTCTCAGTCTGAGTCATTCTATCAGTCGTTTTCCATCAAATTTTCCTATTTTTACAAAATAGGTGAATTTTCCCTATTCAGGGGCAAACCTTTTATTAGTCTGGGTCAGTCTGTACATCTGTTTGTCCATCAAATTCACCTATTCTCTTAGGAAAGGAAAATTTTCCATATCCTTGGGTGAATTTTCTCTCTAAAAGTGGTGATTTTGCTTCCCATCTAAGTCTTCGTCCGTCTGAGTTAAGATTTAGGTGAATCCATTTGTCAAACAGGTGATCCCATTTTTAGGCAAATATGTTCCTTGTCCATACCATTCAAGAAATAGGCAAGTTTGTCACACCGTTATGCAAGTTTGCAAGTCAAGTCTACCCGTTTACCTAAAGTTTAGGTGATCTTGTTGTCATTTTGGGCAAATCTATCAAGGTTTAGGCGAATTTGCTAGAGTTTTGGGTGAACCTGTTGTCAGATAGGTGAATTTGCTTGGAAGATTCACCTGTTTCTTATGTCCTCCCAGACAAGAAAGTTTGATCTCTCAGACAGGCAAATTTACTCTGCAACTTTGCTTGTTTCTTAAATCCCCCAAAACTTTGGTGAATTTGATCCCCCAGAAAGGTGAATTTTCTAAACACAAAGGTGATTTTTCTCACTATGGATAGGTGAATTTGTGACATAAAAAGGTGAAGTTTCTTGACATAGAGGCGTATCCATTTCCCATACAAATTCCAGAGAGTGAATCTTTTGGGCCACTAAAAGCTTATCATTTTCCAAGTCCTTTGCCACAATCAAAATTATCACTTTATATTTGCCCGTAATCATCACTTTAGTCCGTATGAATTTTCCAAAAGTCATAGGTTCATCAATCAAATCATATAGGTGCATCTTAGAACATCTCTAGATTGCATATCCATCATCGTTTTATCGATCATAATCCCCTAGATTATGTTTCTGAGGTTATTATCCAAGTTGGCTTAGGTGTCTAAATCCGATTGTCATCATCTTCATCTACTTAGGATTGTCATCCATCCTGAGTCAATCATCATTCGTAGCCCAATCAATCCACTTCCATCTTGAGGTGGATTCAGTTTTGTAATCATCCATTTGTCCTCCAATTTGATCGTTAGTGCCTTGTGTCATCTAGTCTGATCTCTAAACTTGGTCTAGAATTAATTTCATCATCATATCTAATCAATCATCCAATCCTATCAATCGTTTCATCTCACCAATTAATCTAATCCAATCCAATCATATCCCCTATCCAATCATCCAATCAATCGATCCTTCACCCAATCTAATCAATCCTTCAATTATTATTTAGGCCATCCCTGCACTGCATCTTAGGGAATAGCCTCATCTTAGTTCACCTAGTAGTTTTGCACTTTCATGCCTGTTCAAAATTGATCACAAGTGAAGAAGCTCATGGCTGAATAACAAGGTCAAGGTTCCTAGCCTAACATCCCTCAGGATCCCAACAATGGTGCCTCATCACAATCCAATATCGATGTCCAAAACACCTCACCACCTAGTGATGAAAACATGGTCACCCAACCTAAGGTCACAGTCGACGAGTACCTCAGTAATCCCACCAATCTCCAAATGATTGATCACCTTCTTAACAAGTGTGGGGACAAAATTCTTGCCACTTTAATCATGAAGGGAGTCAAACCACCACCTGACTTTGACATGTCACAATACGTCAACATCACACCCCCTCCAATATCTTAGGACCCCCAAAATTCATAGAACATTCTAGGAAATTTGTAAGTTCCCGAGGGTCCACCTATAAATAGTTGGTATCAACCTGGGTTCAAGAATGTTGTGCTTTCTCAAGTCGGTAACATTCCTCGGGTTCCAATTTCAGTCATGGGAGCACAACCTAATCCAAATGACCCCCATGCTTATGGTATGCTTCAGAATCTTCCACCTCCACCACCTATCATGCCTGTCCAATAATTTTTGATCCCCATACCATCCGCACCACCTCTCCCGCCTAATCGGCCAAGTCAACCACCAATAAAAATTGTGGGCAACCCTTTCCTTGCACTACCACCACGTCTAGGACCTACACCCACTACCAACTTATTGCCTCCACCTTTTACATCTCAACAGTTGCCCCAGGGAAATATCCTCGCATTCCAACAGCCTCTAGTTAATCCTCAGTAGTTTACTTCATCACAATTGCCTCACCAATAGGTGACACCGCACACTGCCATCCCATCTCAATTACCATAACATACCACTACTGCTATCCCATCTCAACTACCTCACCAACAACCTCCACAATAAAACATCCTAGTTCTGCAACAACATACTATCATTCCCATGGAACCCCCTCATCAAGCAATGTAGGCTACATCATAGCCTTAACAATCACTGCAAGGCACCTCAATACTGATCCCTCAGTAGCAACACATCCCATCTTTCCCTCTTTACCAACAACCACCACATCAGCAACAACCACCCCAGCATACTCAGATTCCCCCATAAACGCAACGCAATCCCCTTATGTAATACCTTTATCATCCATCAAGCCCATATGTCATCTTCGCTACTCCATCAAATCCTGACCCCGATCCCATTCATCAAAATCCTCTGCAGTCCCAAACACCACCTTACATTAACCCTCAGCAATCTCACTCAATTCCTTACTATCAACTGTCCAATCTGTAACCACCTCCATATACCACCCAATAGCCAAACATTGCATATAATTACCAATCCAATCCTTATTACACCCAACAACAACCACCCTATCAATAGGGTGCTCCCTCCACCTCCTATTATCAGTAGCCACCATCATATCAGCAAGGCACTTCCACCTCGTCATACTACCAAGCTCCTCTGCAATACCAACAAGGTGCTTCCTCCACCTTGTATTACAAGCAGCAACCACCATATCAACAAGGGGACTTCACTTCATATTATATAAATCCATCCTCCTAATATCAATCTTACACCAATCCACAACCATAATCCACCTATACCAATCAGTATTATCAAACACCTCTATATACACGTCCACCAGCATATGATCAAATCGCTTCAGCCCAATCCAATCTGTCTAATCTGACTCCCTCTGCGCCTGCTAATAAAGAGTGGGAAGAAGTCAAAGCTACATTAAAATACTTGCAAGCGAGGACTAACAAACAATCCTTTAAGTTTGAAGACATTTGTCCCTATCCATTTTTTTCCCTCAATTTCACTGGTTCCTTTTCCAAAGCATTTTGAGATGCCAAAATTTCATAAGTACAAAGGAACTAAATATCCTAAGAACCATCTCCAAGAGTTCTATTCCCATTGTCAAGAAGTCCAACACCATGACAATTATCTCCTATGATTATTCCAAGGTGTCTAACTAGGATAGCTCTTGATTGGTTTATGACTCTCCCAAAGGGATCCATCAAGTCTTTTGCAGATCTTTCAAAAAAAATTGTCACACACTTCTCCTTTAATTTAGAGAAGGATATCGATACTTTGGATCTTCTGAAAGAGAAGCAATGCGAGGGAGAGACTTTTGCAAGATACCTTCAAAGGTGGCGTGCTTTGGTCAGTCGGATGAATCCCCACTCAGAGAAAAAGACATGGTCACACTTGTTGTATAGTTTTTGCACACACGCCCATCTGAAAGCAGGGACCCTCTTTTCTTGCTTTGTTTACTTCTTTGTTTTTGTAGGGTCTTGACTTCATCCCCTTAAGGGATAATTCTATTAGTCTTGGTCTTCTTTTTCCCATGTGTTTAATGTTCAATCTACATTTGAGATGCCCTTTGCAACTTTTGAATGATGGCTTTGCTCTTGGAAAATGGATCTACACTTGAAATTTTGGGTTTGAGGAAAAATTTACTAAGTATTGAGCATGTTCGGTAATTCTGAGGTACCTCGGATTACCCGAACCTTAATCTAGTCGGGTAATCTGAGCTACCTCAGATTACCCAAGTCCGAGCCCATGTCGTATTTTTGAGTTCCTTGTAGACATACATGCGAGCATTTATTGCTTGTATAATGAGTTTAAAAGGTTAATTTGTAAATAAATGAGAGATAAGAAGTCATTTGTCCATTGAGCATTTGTGAGAGCTCGAAGTTGTGAAGAGCTTCACTACCTTGCAATCCATCCAAGATTCAGCGTTGGGATTATTTTCTTTGGTGATTGTTCTAAGGTTCTGGTTCTTCATTACTAGTTTGTCATTGAGTTTTCCCCTATTGCACACCATCTCACAATATGATTTTGATTCTCTTCATGTGGTTTTGGTTTCATTTGAGTTTCATTGTGGAATCTTTGCATGGAAAAGTTATTTGCTTAGTTCAGGATTGGATTTTGTCCCATCATCTAGGGTTTGTGCTACTTTGAAAGAGTTTATTCTGAAAAGTTCAAAAATAGGGTTTCGATTGGAATGCATTGAGTGAATAAAATTTGTTGAATACTTTCAAATTCACTCATTGTATTCTTTTCCATGATTGATATCTTGATTTTGGAGTGTTCTTGTGCTTTGAAGGTTAGATAAAAAACCCTAGTGTGATGCTTGCAAATTTGATAAGAATGATTGATGTCTAAAATCGTGAAATGAATTATCTAATTGAAATCCACTGCAAAATGTCAATGATTTAGTTTTGGAAGGATTAAAGGTTCATCATCCGTCGATTCAAAGAAATCATGATCCAACACTTAGCGAAAATCGCAAACTCAAGCTTAGCCCAGAAATTTTGAGGTAGCTTGGATTTTCTAAGCTCTAATCCACTCGGAGAATCCGAGCCTCCTCGGATTATCCGAATCCCGTGAACAACTTAAGGCATGAGCTCTAATGATGAACATATAGATAGTTTTGAGCTTATTGCCTCCAATCGGTAAATTCAAGGTCCCCAGAAATTCTCGAGCCTCGTGAATAATTGAACTTCCAATGCATAAATCACTTGAACTTTTGATGGGAGTAGTTTGTGAAGTGTCCTCGTAGTGATCAACGATTGATTATTTGGGTCTATGAACATTATCCATCATAGATTCCACTTGATTAACAGTGAAAATGTGATTGATTGACTAGATTCAAAAAATTTGAGCTTGCTTGAGTTAGTCAAATCTTAGTCTAGTCAGAAAATTTGAGTTTGCTCAGATTATCCGATCTTTCTTCATTCATTATGGATTTCAAGTTTCATTCATAAATGAGTTGTATAGGATGATTTCTTGTCATTTATTAATAAATATCAATTCATTTAAGTGTGATTTATTTATGTATCATTGTGGAATTTGATGAAGAGAGTTGCTTGCATTATATTGCGATCAGAATTTGAATTGTTATTAGCTTAAGTTAATGGCATTATCATCTCATATTGGTGCTTCATGAAATGGATATAATATGCTTGATCATTGTTTTCCATTTTGGTGATTATGGTCCTTTCTCTAACAGATGCAGGCTGAGGTTAGTCCTGACAAAACCACCAAGATAAAGGTTGCTTTAGTGCAAGAAGAAGTTAGGAGAAGATAGGAAAGGATAAAGTATGACTTCAAGGGAATTTGGCCAGAGACCAAGATTGCTTCTTCGTGGTCAAAAATAGAAGATACAAACATGGGTCATGTGGATTATGATGATTTTCAATAGAGGATGTTTGGAAAGGCTTCCACTCCATTGGCATAGATCATTACTCACACTGGATTGGCACAGGCAGCAAGATTCCCTCCAACACAACTATGTCCTGAGTTGGTCTTGGAATGTGCAAAGCACTATGACTCTAGGACAAGAATCATAATTGGGCCACAAGGCAGAGTCGTGGCTTTAACTGAAGATTCCATTGCAGAAGTCTTCAACATTGCCTCTCATCACAAGCTCATTGAAGAAATCAACATTGGGGAAGCAATCAAGTTCTATGAAGAAGACCCCAATAGAGCTTTGGAAATCATGAACAATGCATGGATATTGAAACCTAAAAAACACTACTCAAAGCTACCCAAACAACTACACATAAGTGATTTCAAGTTGGAGTACCATGACATCATAACTCTTTTAGGTAGAGTCATGGGAGTGGAAGAAGCTCACATATTTCAGACTTGGATGTTCCATCCCATTACATAAAATTTGGCTAATAAACATTAACATTGGGCAAGAATCATAAGCAACAATCTGGATGCCCAATTGAGAAGTGTGCAAGAAACCAACAGGTTCACTATGACCTCTTATCTTGTCTAGATGTTGGCACACAAGACCAAGTACAAGGGTCTTAACTACAAAGGAACCATAGGGAAAGACAAAATATGGGATGTTTACCCATAGCTACAACACAAAACATCCAACCATAGAAGAGCTAATGATGCCTTTTTATGTATATTCCTAGACTACTTCAGGATGCTCTTCATGTTAGGGTTTTTGCTAATGTTATGGATTTGATCAAGCAATATGGTCAATGGTTCATTCAATTCCAAAGGTTCACATATATCCGGGTGTAGGGATCTCCAGTTTTTCCTCTCAGACTACCCAGATATCCAACCAATAAACTTCTGATGTTGGAATAAACAAGACAAATGGTAGGCTTCGAAGAAATCCTACAACAGGAGATAAAGAAGAAAGGATTGGGATCAGAATTCCCACTAAGAATGGGGACTTTGGAAGCCTTCCCTTCTATTAAAAGTTCTCAACATTCTGAGAAGGAAATGGTACAATTTGAGTTGTATTCACATACCTACATAAACAATTTTGATCCTTATGGAAAGGCCATGAAGCAATCCAACAGAACATTTAGGCATAAGGATCACATCGAGGACTATTGGGCTAATTGTAGAGATGAATTTGATGTTCTTAGGAGAAGATTTTCCAGACTGCCCCTCAAATTGATAAGACTATATAAAGTGGCACAAGTGCCTGACCAGGTACAGGATGATGAGGTGAATTTGGTTCAATATCATGACTATGAGCCTCATAGAAGCAAACCATTACCTCCAATCAACTAGTCAGAGGAAGAGGTAACAGATCTAGACCAGGTTACTAAGCCAGTAAAGAAGTATTCTAGACTGTGGGTAAAGCACAAAGTATTAGAACTAGAAGCAGAGGGAACCAAGTTCACCTATGACTTGATGGGAGACTTAGAGTCTCAATATGAAGAATAAACTAAAGCTAATAAGGGTGATGAAACTATTGGGCCTCATGGGGAGGATGTCCATGAAGAAGGAGATAAACCAGTGTCTATTAAGAGGAGAACTAGGAGCCAGGCACAAGTAAAGTGAGGAGATAAACCATCTCCTAAAATTAAGAAGGCTCCTCAAGTTAGCAATAATGTAGCAGAAGGTGAAACCTCACAACCAGTGAGGAAGAAGAATAATCATAGAAAGACAGAAAGCTGTAAAGGCAAGGAAAGGAGATGTTGTTACAGATGCTCCTTCTGCAGCAAAAGTTGTTGATTTGGAAAGTTCAGGGGAAAAACCTCAAGTGTATGTTAGAAGGAACTCCCCAAAGCACAAGGTTTCTCCAGTAGAAGAGGTGCAAGATGAAGAGGCACCTACCGATGATATGGAGAAGAGAGCAGCTACAGGAAATTATTCTCCCATTCCTTCTCCCCATCGGAATGTGCAAGTTTCTAAGGGGGCAATTCATGAAGAAGGGAACATATCCAATGATCTTGAACAGCCAAATGAAGAAGATGGTGATATTTCTACTTCTAAAAGTGGAGAATAGGGGAAATTTGTACAAGAAATGAAACAATCCACCTTCGAAGCAGAAAGTAAGAACATAGAATCTGAGGTAGTTCAGGGAAAAGCATCTAAGTCTCCAGAGAGGGTAATCATTGATGAGCCAAAGGATCACCTTGAGGCAGGAGAAAATAGAGAAGTTGTTGATAGTCCTCATCAGGACAAGGAAGAGCAAGAAAATCAAACAGAAATGGAAAGGAATGCTAAAGAAAATGTAGTTGATAGTCCTAATAAGGAGGTGGCAACTGAGCAGTCTATTGCTCCTGAATGGTTAGAGAAAAGGCTTAGTGAGAAGCCAATAATTGTACAAGAGGAAGCCCCAAGCTAGGACAAGTTGCTTGAACAATGGGGGAAACCAAAGGAAAGAAAGAGAGCCAAGATAGTCTCTAAGATGTCAAGAGATGAATTCAATAACAGGGTTATACATGTGGCAATGCCTGCAATAGATAAGTTCAAAGATGAGGTCAAGCCATCTAACTATAAGGTGAAAACTATCAATTTAGTGCCAACTACTAAGGAACAAGAAAAAGAGGAATTCCAAGAGTCTTCTCAAGCAATTTTGAGGAGATTATACAAGGAGACAGAGGAGAAGGAAAAACTATGAAAAAAATTGAATGAGGTTTATAAATATGCACAGCATCTGATGAAGCCTCTACAGGCTGTTGGGAGTGAAAGCATAATTCCAAAGGGATTGTTGCCTAAGGAGGAAGTTTTAGAAATTGAAAGATTAAATTATTTTGTTCAGAGCACTCATAACTGGCTTCAGCATGTCAATAGCAGAGGGGATGAATCAATTGAACAAATTCTTAAGATTTATACCAATGCTTCTGATTTTCTTGAGCATACTTCACAATTTGCTGCAGATTGTAACAAGATTGATGAGTCAACTATTGATGAGTTAAAGAAAATTATGCAGATACCTAAGGATGAGTTGGCCAAGCTGGATATCTTTCCCTGTGATGAAATTGGAAAGGTGAAGGAGTGGATTGAAGTTTGGAATTATAGGAAGAAACTCCTCACAAAAGCTTTGAAGAAAATAATGAAATTACAAGGAAAAATGAAGGAAATATACAACAGTTGTATTAGTTTTCTAGAGATAATGACTGGAAGGAGGAAGGTTGGCCAGAAAAATATGAAAATCAATAGGTTGCAAGGTTGGTGGAATGAAATATATGTTCCTTCTGATAGTTCTCCAATTACAAAGAAAAATCTAGAAGATGCAACAATATACATTTCAAAGTTGGATAAATATCATGAATTGCAGATTGAGTGGGATAAGGTAATTCCCCAATATTTGGAGGAGTTTAAAAATCATAAAACAAGAATTAAATTTATTCCAATTCCAGATCCAGGGGATATGAAAGAAATATTGGAGAAGTCCAAAGAATTATCCAATGAATTAGAAGTTGACGAGGAGGGAGAAAATTGCCAGCTTGCAGCCACCTAGAGTTTTGTGCCAGTCATGTGATAATACAGCTGGAGGGTGACCTCAAATTTTGTGCAACTAAGGAAATATTTTGGAAGAGTCTAGGCTGACCTAGATGAAGTTTCAAACATTAAATGAAAATTTTATTTTATTCAAAAACTCTCTAGGTCTACTTGTTGGGCTAACCTAAGCATGTAACACTAATTTTGGGCTGACCTAGTGATGCCTCTATATAAATTGAGGTTCAAGCCTCCTTTGTAATGATTATAATGGGTTATGACATAGTTGCTAGAGTTGTAGTTAAGTTAAGAGTTAGCATTTTCTGAGAGCCAGTGTTGTAACACTGAGAATACATGAATTGTTGCAAACTTGGGTGATTCAATATAAGTAAAGACATTGTTCTTTGGTGATCTTTCTTGTGTTGCTTCACTTTGCATGGTTCTTGTTGTTCCAAATCTTAAATATTACTTCAATATTATTAGTTACATGTTATATTTTAGATTAAGATATGATGCAACGGTGTTGATGGTTTAATATTTGAAGTGTTTGAGCAATCCTTGGTCCATACTTTTAGCAACTTGTTGATTGTAAGTTGTGTAAAGTTATCTTGGGCCTTAAATTTGTGTGCTAAGTTCAATTGTGGGTATTTATTGATTTCAATTGCAAAATAGGGTTGATTTGGGTGAATGCTTCATGATCTGAAAATCTTTAATTCCTTAGAAGATTGCACTATTTCTATAAGATTGTAGGTTTGATCTGGGTTAAGCAAAAATTCGTTTTGAAGGATTGGT
Source organism: Sequoia sempervirens (assembly GCA_007258455.2). Lineage (NCBI taxonomy): Eukaryota > Viridiplantae > Streptophyta > Pinopsida > Cupressales > Cupressaceae > Sequoia > Sequoia sempervirens. Next base: position 149,054 of record VDFB02282342.1, on the reverse strand, counting down.
CCACTTTGAGTGTTTAATCATTTGTATTGTTAGTCTTAGGAATTAGTTTAGTCTTAAAGTCTCTTTAAACCCTTATCTTTTGTTATTTCTTTTCAAATCTAAGTTAGGTTTTAGGATCAAAAGTATCACTAAATTGCAAGCTTTGATAAGTCTGAAGTTTCCAACATTTGTTTTGTAAGGCCCCTTGTGATTACCAACATTTTCACATATTATCTAAGTTGTTTATGCATTGTCAAGACCTGACATTAGAGACATTGGGGTTATCTCTTGAGGCTTGCTAATAGAGATAATTTACTTTTCAAGAGAGATATAGTACTTGTATTTTGTCTGAGTTGTTGTGCAGAAAACACCATCAATAACCCTTTTCATCGAAAACTCTCACCTAGACATTGCGCATAATTTTAAGCTCCACTATGTCACAACCTTCGCAAAGATAGTGGAGAAGGGTCCTCTCCTCGAGAAAGCTCTTATTGCTAAAGGGCTAGTCAAAATTTTTAATCCTGATAAGGAAAAGTCATCTGGGGATAAACCTCACTATTGGAACAAGAATAAGAACATTATCAATGATGGTGTCACTGACACCAAACTTGTTCAAGTAGCCAATTCTTCTCATAAGCCACAGTATGTCCCTCCTCATCCATCAATTCCTAATGCCATATCAGTGCCACAAGGGGCACCTTGTCCTCCTCAACAGTCCAATCAGAATAACCAAGGGAACAACAAACGTTAATTCACTCATTTAGGAGAACCCTTGAATGTCATTTTCAATAGGCTTCTTCAGGCTAGTTACCCGATCACGTATCTTGTGACCAAGGCTTTTGATGAGTCCAAACCCAAGCCAACCTGGTATAAACAAAATGAGTATTGTGACTTCCACAAGATCAAAGGGCATTCCACAAACAAATTTCAAGGCTTAAAAACCTACATCCAAGATCTTATAGATCGGGGCGATATACACGTGGATGCTAACCAATCCCCATCGTCTAATGCTCAGCTTCAAATATATCAAAATGCCTTCCCTAAACATAACCAAGGTGCTAGTACGTCAAGCACAAATTCTGGGTCGAGTAATAATAATAATTAGAATAACAAAATAAACAATGTTAGCTATAAGAATGTGCCATATAACTATGATGGCATTGTCATGTGCATTAGTCAGGATGAGCCGCGTGTGTCTATGATATGCATGAAAGGAAAAGATCCACAGTGTGTTGTTACGACTCGCCACACTCGCATCACCATCCTTGGAGCCTCTACATCAACCTAGCCACCGCCTGTAAGCTCCCAATATAATATTCTTGACCAAATACTCTAGCTCAGATATTTATTTTAGATTTGCTTAAGTCTTCTCTTGTACATCAAGAAATCATAACCAAAGCTTTACAAGATTCCCACGTCCCCAACGATATAGATCCTACTCAATTCTAAGCATTAGTAGGGCACCTGTCGGCCACATATCAGTTAGGATTTAGCCAAAATGGCATGCCTTGCATTGATTCAAACCATAATTTCCCTCTCCATATCGAAGTCCTCATAGCCTGACACAAAGTGAAAAGGGTCTTGGTAGATAATGGCTCTGCCCTAAATCTTTGCACATTAAAGTTCATAAAATAGGTGGGCTATACTCACGCTGACTTAAATAATCAAGTCATCACTATCAAGGCATATGATAACATAGAACGTGATTCCAAGGGGACAATTTTTCTTCCAATTTAGGTTGGGCCTATTGTGTAGTACACTACCTATCATGTCCTTGATCTGGACCTCCCCTACAATCTTCTTCTTGGTCATCCATGGATCCATGCCATGCAATTTGTTCCATCCACTTACCATCAGTGTCTAAAGTTCCCATTTAATGGGATGGAAGTTAAAATAAATTCGGACCCACAACCATTTGAGTATTGTCACGCACTAGAATCTTCCTTTCCCATTCTCATTATTGTCTAGGAGTAGAAATGGGGCCACCTCAGACATCATCATCCCGTCCATATTCCAACATGCTAGCCACCACATCATCCACTCCATCTTCCACATTTGATTCCACCATTACCAAATTATAGATCATCAACAAAGGGTGTGGTGAGTATGAAATGTACACAAATTTGAATGTGGCAACCATGCCACCCTCACCTCATACGTATGGCCAACCTTCTCAGTCTGTTCCAAAGCAAGAAGAGAAGACAATCACCTTGAGTTCCAAGAATATGGGATCCAGCACCTTTCGGTCTCTTGATATGAGACAAGATACACCAAAGGACGACATTAGCCAATGGATATATCATGAGGAGCTTGAACCTTCTCCCCCTCTTAAGGAGTATTTCCAAGAGATGTATCCTTATTTTGCAAAGTTAGCAAACTAATATAATTATCAAGGGGGAGGCCTCGACATAGAAGAGCAAGGAAGGAAACAACCTATTGATATCCTAGTGTGACCAAGATACTCGGGTGTAGGCCATTACAAAAAACAAAAGGGTCCTATGCCATCAATTAGTGCTTCTAACACCGTTAGTGTGCACAACAAACTCCTTAAAGACATACTTGAAGAATAATCCATCATACATGCTTATGATGACATGGATCACGTGGATCTCTCCTCCATGTTTGATTGCCTATCCATCCTCTCCATCAACCTATCCCTTCGCCATCCTGAGCTCATTGACTGGGACCTATACGGTAGTGCACCTATTGATACCTTTCCCTCAATGGATATTATGTGCATCTTATGGGATTGGGGGAGGATGAATACCCTAATCGTAAAAATAAAAAGAAACAAAATAAAAAAGGATCACCAAGTGAAAACCTCTTAGAGGCGCTTCTTGACTTAGAAAAAGTAAAAATAAAGGGTGTATCTAATAGTGAAAACCTTGGCGAGGCACTGGAAGATGGGGAAATTCATTTTCCCCTTGTGGGAACTCAATTGTACGAACGTTCATCTATTTTGATCAAGGAAACATAGGAAGTAAACTTAGGAACCGACGAAGATCCAAAAATCACATATGTGGCCAAGTCTTTATCAGAAGAAGAGTAGTCCATCATCGTCCAACTTCTCAAAGAAGGTATCATCAATTTTGCATGGACCTACTCAAATATGCTAGATTTGGATACCACTTTAGTGGTACACCATTTGGATGTCCATCCGGATGTTAAACCTATCAAGCAGAAACTTAGAAAGATGCATCATCAAGTAGCTTTGTTGGTCAAGAAAGAGTTGGAAAATATATTAGAGGTCGAATTCATAAGGCCTGTCGATTACTCTAATTGGATTTCCAACATAGTGCTAGTTGCTAAACCAAATGGGAATATCAGGATTTGTATAGATTTTTGGGACCTCAACAAAGCCTATCCTAAAGATGATTTTCCCCTACCAAACATTGACATGTTGATTGATTTAACCATGGGACATGAGACGCTATCCCTCATGGATGGTTTCTCTGGCTATAACCAAATCAGAATTGCACCCGAGGATCGGCATAAAATATCCTTCACCACTCCTTTGACATATTTTGTTACAACATCATGCCCTGCAGACTCAAGAATGTGGGGGCAACTTACCAATGTGCTATGAAAGTCATCTTCCACAACCTTATTCACATCATAATAGAGGATTATGTTGATGACATGTTGGGGAAAGTAAAAACAAGACTAGAGCACCTGATGATCCTCAAGAAGATCTTTGAACAACTAGAGCAGTACAAATTGCATTTGAATCCAAAGAAGTGTGTATTTGGGGTCACATCAGGAAAGCTATTAGGTTTCATCATCTCCAGAAGGGGCATAGAGGTAGATCATGCTAAAGTCAAATCAATCATGGAAATTCCCCCACTACGCAATCTTAAACAGTTAAGGAGCCTTTAGGGCAAGCCACAGTCCATTAGACAGTTTATAGCTCAATTGGCCGACAAGTTCCAATCATTCACCCATGTCCTTCGAAAGGATACCACCTTCAAGTGGGATCAATAGTGCCAGTTGGGTTTTGACAAAATCAAAGAGTACTTCACTCATTCACCCATTCTTATGCCCCCAATTCTAGGTAAACCGCTTCTATTTTATATCTCAGCTACTTCGGTTACACTGGGGGCACTACTAGCATAGCATGATGAGTCATCCAAGGAATGTGCAATTTACTACATCAATCGGACCCTAGTGGGCTATGAACTCAATTATTCTTTGATGGAAAAGGCTTGTCTAGTTGTCATCTTTAGTTCACAAAAGCTTCGTCACTATATGCTTATTTATCCTATGAAGTTGATCTCAAAGGTTGATCCACTCAAGTATTTGTTATCTAGAACATCTTTGACTAGCCACATTGCTAAGTGGGTTATACTATTGAGAAATTTTGATATAGAGTTTGTGTACCGCAAGGCAATTAAAGGGAAAGTAATAGAAGATCAGCTGGTAGATGCTCCTTTGGTGGATGCCTATCATTTGGTCATAGAGTTTCTTGATGAAGAGGTTTTTACAGTCACATAAGCGGCCACATGGACACTCTACTTTGATGGATCATACATGCATAATGGAGTTGGGGCAAGTATCTTGTTCGTCACCCCACAAGGTGATTACATCCCGAAGTCATTCAGGTTAGATTTTCCATGCACAAACAACATAACAAAATATGAAGCTCGTCTCATTGGTCTCAGGATCACCATCCAATGGAACATCACTCACCTACAAGTCTTTGGCAATTCCCAGTTGATTATCAAATAGGTTAATGATGAGTTTCTAAAAAGAAATGACAATTTGTTACCTTACAAATGCATGGTGGATGACTTCAAGAAGTACTTCACCTTTATCTAATTTGAGCAAATCCCTAGAGTCCAGAATAAAGTAGCTAATGCAATGGCTACAATTAGTTCCCTGATTAACATGCCAAAAGATCAAATAGACTATGAGTTCTTGGTCGAACAACTTTTAATCCCTGCATATGAAATCCTTGAGAGTGAAATGGTATGTGACATCATAGCTCCTAGGTCACCATGGTATCATGAAATTTACACCTACCTTCATGATAACATCTTACCCCCTGACCTTACAAGAAACCAATGTAAATATTTCATCCAACGCACCTCTCGCTACACTATTGTAGGTGATACTCTTTATCGTTGCGGGTATGATGGAACCCTTCTTAGGTGTCTGAATGAGACCAAAGCTTACACTACATTAACTAAGGTACATAGTGATGTTTGTGGGGCCCATTCCAATGGCATGGCCTTGGCCAAAAGCATTCTCAGAGCTGGCTATTACTGGCCTACACTGGAGAATGACTCTTGCAATTTCATGAAGATGTGCTTACCTTTCCAACAACATGTGTACCTAATACATGCTCTTTCTCAAGATTTGCAACCTCTCATAGTACCATGGCCCTTCTCTTAGTGGGGTTTTGACTTAATTGGAAAGATATACCCTCCATCTTCCAACAGCCACACTTTCATTATCACTACCACAAAGTACTTCACCAAGTGGGTGGAAGCAATCCCACTCTCTCAAATAACAGGTACTTAGATATCCAAATTCATCCTTTTCCATATTCACTGCAGATATGGAATCTTTTCCACCATCATCATCGATAATGGAAATCCATTCAAAAACCAGGCTATGAAACACCTATGTGACACCTTTCATATTTAGCATCATTGGTCCACACTCTATTACCCTCAAGGTAATGGTCAAGTAGAGGCTACCAAAAAAACCTTAATCAAAATCCTTAAAAAGGTGGTTAATAATACTGGTAGAGATTGGCATCTCCATCTCCATCCCTCCCTTTGGGCATACCACACTTCCATCCGCACTCCTACTGGCACCACACCATATTCTCTCGTCTATGGTGTCGATGCCATATTGCCGATTACGGTCAAGATCCCATCATTGAGAATATCTTTGAAGAACCTCATCAGTGATGAAGATGCTTAGGTTGCACGACTCAGATAGTTGGAACTCCTAGATGAAAAATGGATCAAAGCATACAATCATCTTCAAGCGTACTAACATCATCTCAAGAGAAGCTACAACAAGAAGGTTTTTCCTCGCCAATTCAATGTTGGTGATCTAGTCCTTAAGGAAAATCAGCGTACCCAACAAGACCAAGACAAGAAAGGGAAATTTGAGGCAAATTGGTTGGGCCCCTATGTTATCACTGCTAAATATGGATCTAGGGCATATAGACTTGCCACACCTACAGGAGAGCCCCTAGAGGTGCCCATCAACATCATGCACCTGAAAAGGTTTTACACCTAAGTCAGTTGGGTTGTCCTATCCTACAAAAAATCCAAAAAAAGTAAAAAATTGTCAAAAATATTAAAAAAAAATCAAAAAAGTCAAAAAAAATCCAAAAATAGTAAAGAGAAATAATCCATCCTATGGTGAAAAGCACCCTTGGTTGTGCCTTGGATAAGTACATTTGGTGAAAACCTAGAAATAGGTGCCATTCATAAAGGGCTTAATCATTATCTACCTTGCATCCTAGTTTCTTTATGCTTTCATCCATCCATATCCTCGCATCCAATCCTAGCATCCTTTCGATCCAATCCTTTCATATGCATCTGCTTATCCACCGCTTGGTATATTTTGGTTGAGCATTGGACGATTTTCATTTTCTATTTGTAATCCTAAGCTTTTATCCCAATCTGAGCTTGTGTAGTCTATCCTTGTTGTAATTCGGTCCCTCGCCTTCACCTGGGATCCTTCATCGTGTTCATCCTCATTAAGTCTCATCTTGTCTTTCGTTCATTGTCCATGACATGACAAGAAGTTATTAAAATTTAAGAGTGACGTTAATTTGAAATATCACGGTCTCTAGACTGATTTTGGATTTGTATGAATTAAATAAATCCTTGTCACATCAGTCCATTTCCTTCATGTAGGGTCCTTCATCGTGTCAATCTTTACCAAGCCTCATCCCGTCATGTCTTTTATAGCGAATCCGACTGCATACACCTTCATCTGGTCGTGGTCTTTCCTCTCCTGATGGATATCCTCATTAGTTTTGTAGTATCTGAGATAGTATGGTCTGCAACCTGACTTGGATTAGCCCCTTGGGCTTTTTTCAATCCTTTCGTGTCAGTCATCAGCTTTCATCCATCTCGTCTCGTATTTTTCCGTTGATCTTTTTTGAACTATGTTTCCCCTACGCTTTCACGTAGGAAAGGTTTATCATATGATCTACCCCCGAGGCTTTTGTCTATCCAGTCTTTGTCCTCCATCATTCAACACCTGAGCCCCTAGGTCTTTAGGGTGTGTCAGTCTTGTGTCTTGTCTCTCGTGTATTATGTCATGTCATCGAGTATTTCCCTATCTAGTTGGTTCTTCACAAATGAGATCCACTAGTATCACGAGATTTGATCAATTTTGAGTATCCTACGTCATGTTGATCACTTAGTTTAGTTTCCATCTTTGGTCTCAACAAGATGCATCCTTCCTCATCAAACCACATCAATCCCATCCACCTCTTGATCCTTTGGCAAAGGACATTTGAAATTGATTGCTTTCTTTTGATGCTTTTGGTATCTTGTTTATCATTTGAGCTCCCTATCATACCTTATCAGGGTCACCATGATCCATCATATTATGGTGTGCTTTGAATGGTAAACATAGGGGCATATCTTGATTTTTTATTTGTTTATGTATGCTCGATTGTCCCGCATAGTACCCACCAAGATCCCTAAGGTCTTGTGTTACCCTGGACATCCTTTATGCTTGTGGTTATCCCAATGACTGGCTCGACCAAAGTCATCACGACTTTGGGGCATTGGGATAGCCTTCTTAGGTGATGTGTTTGTTTCATGCATTATACACTAATCTTCCTTGGTTCCACCTACCCTTGTGTATTTTTTCTCGTGCTATAGCAAAAACCAGTGCTCCGAAAATGGAAAATAGCATTAGGATTGCATTTCATTTTCCATTCTATTGCATTACATTTATCCTTCATCCATTCTATCCCTAACCTATGACGTGTGATTTTGGTTGTGCAAAAATTCATCCCCCACCTTCTTTCCTGCTCAGGATACCTACGGTTCTTGACAGGTGTAGTGTCACACCCATTGCCCCATAATTTTATAATGATTACAGGGACAGTACTTTCCAATAAGCTAAAGCAAGTATGATATGCAAATAAAGTAGGCCTACCATTAGCTTCCACCACTATGCAAGCCCTTATTCACACTCATGCCCATGTTCATTTCATTTAGATATTAATGTTTTTAAGGAATTTAATTTCATCCCATCATCCATGCAGGTTACATTCATCTCATCTAGCATGGTAGGTTTGTTGCATTCCATTTCACCCCATGTGTAGCTATCATATCATATTCATTTTAAGTTGTTTAGATTAATCTTAATTGGTTATTCTAAGAATCTTATGTTTATTTCATTATCAATTCATTACATTAATATTTTCATATTAGTCCATCTCATTAATACATTGCATATATTGCCACCTACATCACAAACTGTTAGGCTCATGTCCATAGCATATAACATCATAAATAATTCATCACATCCTGCATAACAAGTGTTAGGCATCATGCATCTCATCCATGTCATCAACATAAGCATAAATATAGATCATCATAAACACAAATCATCATCATAATCATCCATAATAAAACACATACATACACATGTGCATAAATAAAACATCCATCACATAAGCACAACATAGTGTCAATAAGGGCTATCGCATATCATATAAATATTAAAATATAATGTCATCACAAATTCCATAGTAAAGTCCATCATATCATCAAAATACATGTCCATCATATACATCGATAATCATCGAATAAAAATACAAGCACAAGGCTCTAAATCAAATGTGATCTTTGTCCCTTTGTACTGCACATCCCCCTTGCACTTGTCAAAACCTGTATCCTATCCTCTATCCTTTGTCCTCTCTACCCTAAGTTGCCCTTTTCTGACCTCTGCGGTTAATCTGGTACTGGCCCTCTGTGTGGGGGAGTCTCTCGATAGTTGCTATATCCTCGTGTATGTGTCCCTAATGACCATGATGGTGTTGGCATCTGTGGCACTGCTCAGACGTAGGGAGGTACATGTCATGAAGCATTTGGCACCTCTCTGAAATAAGCCCCCATATAATAGTTGGACTCCCTCATGTACTCATCCCTCACCATCACTTGTATCTTAGTTTTGTCTCGCTCCATCCTATACCTATCCCATGACCCAGTCAGTTGTATCCTCTCTGGCTCCTAGGCATCTTGTGCCATCCTCAGCCGATCTATTTGTTCCTGCATCCGCGACACACGATCTACCACAGTGTCCCTCTCACCCTGCAATACTTGTACCTATGCCTCTATTGCATCCCTCTCCCTCTGCAATTCCCACATCTACTCTACTATCGCACCCCTCTCATCCTGTAGGGTATGTACTCGTTCCTCTATTGTACTCCTCTCATCCTATAAGGTCTACATTTGTGCCATCACTACCTCTTCTCTCTTTGTCACTAACCTTGTGTCTTTATCTATCTACTCTGCCACCTCTGCTTTGTCTCGAGCTCATCTCGCTCCCTCCTCAGCTCAATCCTCTCTCTTTATAGCTCTACTAACTGTCTCATCAATTCCTCCCTCTCCCTCTCAGAATCATGTACCTGTATGGATACCCGGCCTTCCAGCTTTCCATAGTCCCTTTGTCCCTCTACCTGAAGTCTGGTCACCTCGACCTGTAGTCCATCCCTCTCTATGAAAACCTCCAGTACTTGTCATCCTGCATCATTGGCCAAAGCCATGTAATCCCTTTATCCCTTTGTTTTTAATCTATCCACCTCAGCCTGTAGTCTCTCCCTGTCCACATCCAACTCCCTGAGTCTCTACTTTGTGATCCGCAACCTCGCTAGAGCTCCTATCAATAGTACAACTGGATCCTCTAGTGGTGGAGGTACGTATGGCACTATGCCCAATGGATGCATCTTTGGAACATCCACCTCCATCACCTCCCCCTACCCTCTCATCCAATGGTCTCCTATCTCCTCCTCTGCCTCAACCTCTCGATCTCCACCTCTCCTTTGTTGTCCCCCTCTCCTCCTAACTCTCCTCTGTCCTGCCAACCTCACCTCATCCTCTGAACCATAGCCTAGTGCCCCTACAATTGGGTGCATTGTCGTAATCCTCCCTGGCCTGTGTCATGCCCACCATGTTGAGTATTGCATGGTCATCCCATCATCCACCTCCTCTCCCCTACCTAGATAGGGCACCTGTTGTAGCTCCTCCCAAATTTGTCTAGTGAACTCTGCTATGATCGGACCACCCCATAACCACTCTCGGGTAATCCATCTGAACCTTTGTGTTCCTAGAGGGATATCCCGTTGTACCCTGAATTGCCTCATCACTTTGTCTGCCATATGAAGCTCCACAATAAATGGGTCCCTCCCAATCAAGTAGCATATGGTGAAGAATTGACCCCTGTGTCTCCTATCATCCTGTCTCCAACCCGAGAACCATCGTGCCATGTACAGTCTCTATATAATCTACTCCTCCTATAGGTTATCCAACCTCCCCCTCCATCCCTCTAGTTCGTTGACATCCAGGTAACATAGCCGCCAGTTGTACTCAGTCCCATACTAGTATGACATTGGCAGTGTCTCATCCTCTATACCTACTATCAAAACTCCTGGCCTAGCTACACTGATGTGCTCCTAGACCCATACTTGTAGTAGCATCACATGTGTCATGTTGAGTGCTCATCGATAGCATACCACATGCATATCCCTATATAACTGCACTAGAACACATGCACCCCATGTGAACTCCCCCTCCCTCCTCTCCACGATGTGTCTAAAAACCTTAATAACCTTGAGGCTGCAAAATTTCTTGCTCATTTCTAGCAACAAAATACCGCTGATCAACGTGCAGAGGCATAGTGGTAGCACTAGCACTCCCAGTCCCAAACATCCATCCAATTCCAACTCTACCCCCTGGATAGGCAGCTCCACTCGTCCAAAAATGGCCCATAAGCTCCTATCTCTATCTCTCTCGTCACTCTATGTCCAACTCACCAACCGCCCTGCGATCAGTAGCTGTAATATTCTCCATACATCCTCTAGCGTAACCATCATCTCCCCCATCGAGAGATGGAAGGTAGATGTCTCCAAACTCCATCGCTCTATCAGCGTTGTCGGCAATACCCAATGCACTCTAACGGTAGGGTAGCCTAGCATGTGTAGTAATCCTACCTGTGCTAGTGTTGCATGATTGTGGGCATCCCTAGCCCCGATTGTCACCTCCAGGACCATTGAATTCATCTCTCGTATCTACAGTGTATCAAAGCTCTACATTCACACCAAACACTTTGTCAGTCACTTTCATCAATCTCTTTTGTTTCCTCTCTTTTTTTCCCCACTCTTACCCCCACCCTAGGTATTTCTTGTTGAATTCACCTCCCCTTGTCCTTCTCGGTGACCTCGTCTAGCTATTGGGCGAATTCCCCCTTTTATCCCGTGTCTGCCTTTTTCGGGCGAATTCACCCCTCCATTAGGTGAATTCGCCTTTCTAACATTCATCCCCCTTTTCGAGAAAATTTTCCCCTCCATTAAGTGAATTCGCCCATTTCTTATTTTGCCTTCTTTTTTAAGCGAATTCGCTCATCTGGTGGGAAAATTCACCCCTTGGCCCGCATTTTCCCTTCTTTTAGGAAAATTCGCCCAAACCTCCTATCTCCACCTTCTTTCAGGCCAATTCGCCTAATGTCTTCCACACCTTTCTTGATGAGTGAATTCTCCCATCTATTGGGCAACTTCGCCTAATGTCTTCCATGTCTTTCTTGACGAGTGAATTTGCTCGTCTCTTGGGCGACTTCACCCATCCCTTTGTCGTCGCCTTTCTTGACGAGCCAATTTTCCCATCTCTTAGGCAACTTTTCCCATCCCCTTGTCGTCGCCCCTGACGAGCGAATTCGCCTGTCTCATGGGTGACTTCACCCATTGCCCCCTCTCATTGCCCTTGATGGGTGAATTCGCCCATCTCATGGGTGACTTCACCCATCCCCCCTATCGTCACCCCTGACAGGTGAATTCGCCCATCCCCCCTTTCATCGCCCCTAATAGGAGAATTCACCTATCTCACAGGCGACTTCGCCCGTCCCCCCTATTGTCGCCCTTGACTGGCGAATTCACCTATCCTCATGCCATGTTTGCCCCTTTTCTTGGGCTTTCCCCCTTCTTTGGGTGAATTTGACCCTCTCATGGGCGAATTCGCCTCTCTTCGGCTACCGCCCCAAAGGGAGATTTTGCTTGATAGATGGGTGAAATTTCCCATCCGCTATTGACCCATTTTTCTAATCTACCCAAACACCAAGACCCACATTTTAAAATGCATAAAATTTTAAAAATCTTAAGCAACAATTCACCGAGAAGGGTTTTGGAGCTAACTTGGCAAGGTACCGCGCACTCGTAGTAGAATTGGTGCACCTCCTCACCTCGGTAGATGATCTCATCATCTATGAACCCCTCATCCTTGCTTGCCCTATTAGCCATCCTCGTCACCTTCTTCCTCTCTCTCTTGTTGAGTCACCTTCCAAATGTGCAAATGGTCAATAGTAATTTCTAAAAATTACTATATATAACCTTTTCCCTCTCTTTTCACCTTTTTAATTTTTGGGTATTTTTACCCTTTATTTAGCCTCATTTTAATTTAACTAATCCCCTTTCTTCTACGGGCCATCATTTGCACACTGTGTGTCTGTTTTCCTCCGTTCAAAAGCCATTATTCATGGTTTTTTGAGCTCTATCATGTGGTACCCACCATTTCTTCATATTGAGAAGTCACTCAGGGCCTCTTTTTCTTCCCCATCTACCCTCTCAAGGGGGCATACCCTTTCATTTTCCTCCATTCCTCCATCTAGTCCATTTCCTAGCGAGACTGGGGGATCTCCCTTCATTTTCCACCACTTGACAGCTTACACAATTTTTCCCACACCGGGCCATCATCTTTCTAGTCCCCTCTTCTATTGAGTCAGCTGCATTTTATTTTTCTTTGAAACACTGTTATTCTAACAGTATTTCGAAGAGGGGAAAATGTAGACATCCAAATTTGACCACTCTTGTATGGTCAAATTTGTCCCCTTTATTCGTCTATTTAGCATCCCCCATCGGTATTAATTAAATAGTTTATTTAATTAATATTTCCCCCCTCTCTAATATTCCTAAAGTATTTAATTAAATAATTGAATACTTTACCTTTTATCCCCCTTCTCTAAATTAAATAAATGTCTCCATTTATTTAATTTAGTCATTTGGCCTTGTGAATTTAAATTAATTTTTAAATTCACTTTGTCTCTTTCCTTGTCCCATCCTCCATAATCCTCCTCTAATCTGGATTAATTTAATCAATCCATGATTAAGATGTGCACACCTTTAACCAAGATTAATGTCACATCCTCCAAAATTTGCAACTTTCTCTTAACTCTTCATTAGCCTCCTTAATCACTTGTTTGCACAACCTTAATTGCATGATTGGGTCAACCTAATCCTTATGCCATTTATGGCATACCCTCATGTCAACTATCATTAATTGATTTCTCCATTTAGACAAAGCAGCCTATTCCCCCATGTGAATTTAAAATTCACTTTTATTTCCCCCATGCATTTTAGGAATTTTTAATTCCTCTCCTCTTCCCCATGAGGATATTTGAGGAATATTTAATTTCTCATGTGTCACATCTCCCACTTGGGGACAAGGACCTCATTTATGAGATCTTGTCTCAATCACAAGGTACCTTAAAGTACCTCCACCTCACCATCCCCTTGACACATCATTGGACACATGGCAAGATGTGAGGGCTTGTGAGTCCTCAACTCACCATAGCCCTTCATCTTGTCCATGGTGGCTAAATCCTGGCCATCCATTCTTTAGAGGAATTTCCCCTAAAATTAGAGGATTTTTCCCTCATTTTCAACAACACACATTCAACAATCAAGCAATCAAGCCTTCAAGCATTCACTAGCATCCTCCATTGCTGCAACTGTTGAGCTCATTTTGCGTCCATATTGTGCATCTAATCACATACCCACTTACACCATTGCATTCCTCATCTCATCTACTCACATTTTTAATTCCTCTCCTCTTCCCCATGAGGATATTTGAGGAATATTAAATTTCTCATGTGTCACATCTCCCACATGGGGAAAAGGACCTTCTTTATGAGGAGATCTTGTCCCAATCCCAAGGTACCTTAAAGTACCTCCACCTCACCATCCTCTTGATACATCATTGGACACATGGCAAGATGTGAGGGCTTGTGAGTCCTCAACTCATCATAGCCCTTCATCTTGTCCATGGTGGCTAAAATCTATCCCTCCATTCTTTAGAGGCATTTCCCCTAAAATTAGATGATTTTTCCCTCATTTGTAACAACACATTCAACAATCAAGCAATCAAGCCTTCAAGGATTCACTAGCATCCTCCATTGCTGCAACTTTTGAGCTCATTTTGCATCCATATTGTGCATCTACTCACATACCCACTTACACCATTGCATTCCTCATCTCATCCACATCATTTTGCATCCACTTGCATGTTATTTTCCATCTAAAGGAGCACACACTTGAATGAATCAGCAGGTCCAACCATTTGATCAACTTGGACAAGGTAACTCACTCTCTTTGCTTTGTTTTTGTTCAAATTTAACTCAACTAATCGTTGAAGTGTTGTTTGTGTTTTCCCTTGCTTTCATTTCATTTTTTTTTGCATTTTTGACTAGGATATTTCACCTGCACACAAAAACCATCATTGATGTATATCCTGTGCATACAGAAGGCTGGGTCAATCCCCTTCATGTCATGGTAATCCTATGCAAAGGCTATTGTGTGTTCCTTCAACATAGTGGTCAGGGAGGTTTGTTGTGTAGCAATTAATTCACTATTAACATTTATCATTTTACTTGGAATAATTTCCAAAGTCTTGGATGTTGTTTGAACTGAGGAGAGGTGAAGTCCTACTATGTATGGGACACATTGTTGTGGTAGAAAAGTATGGAAAAGTTTGGAGATTAACTCAGATGAACTGGTAGGGATAACATTTTACAGAGGATCTTGCAAACATGTTAGGAAGTCCTATTGTTGTAGGTCCCTATTGCAGTTATTTTGTAGGATGTTTGCTATTAATTCATCCTCATCTTGGTTTTTTAACAAGGGGTTGTGTTCATTAGTCATGGGGGTTTGTAAGGAATACTGGTCTTCTTCATCTAGGGTAGGCCAAATGGTTTATTCTAGATCTGCATGTGGCTAAGCTGGTGGATAAAGGACCAAATTCTTGGTCACATTCTCATTAGAGATGATCATATACCCAGACCTGCAACTTATAAATGGATATGTTGTTGCTAGCCATGGTCTTCCTAGGATGAGAGGATATCCTTTAAGATTAGATTTAGGCTGTAACACCATGAAATTTATAGGGCACTCCCATGAATCTAGTGTTATGACTAAGTCCTCAATGATTCCTTTAGGTTTAATTGTTGACCTATTTTCCAACTATAGGACAGTGGAGGTAGGTTTGAGCTCTATTAATTGTAATATTTGCATTGTTTCCTTATTCATCACATTAATAGTTTCTCTTAAGTCAATCAATTTGTTCTTTATGAGAGTGTCATTTATCTTGAAATCTATTATAGGACTCCCAAGATCTACATACTTAGGGACAGTTATGTTTCTTAACATAATGTCTACATGTTTCCCTATGACATGTATAGTTTGAGGGTCCTTTGATTTTTAGCATGGCTTCTTTAGGTGCAGTTCTTTCACTCCTTTACTGTAAATAGGTACCTCCTTGATGTCTTGAATGAGGAGAATTTTGATGAAGACATATTTTAGTTGACTTAATAGATCAGTTTTAGATTGTGTTTGATGCCTTTGAATAGTTAATCTCTTAGGAAATGGAGGCTCTAGACTTGAATTAGTTTGGTTAACCTAATTTGACATAGGCTCCAAAGGTGGATTGTTTGAGGTCTCTACTAGGGATTCCTCATCAACCAACTCACTAATTTGAGGGGATGAGGGCCAAACCAGTGTCTTTCCTAATCTAAGGTGGACATCACTCACCTCTACGCCATAAGCAAGGTATTGAATAGCTTCGTTAGTATAGGCTTGTTATTTGGGTTAGGTGCAGGTTGGGTTGGCAACTAAGGTGCTTTTAGTGGTTGTGGTGATGGATTTTTTGGGTTTGGAATAATGGCTTGTTGTTGTGGTTGTCAGGGCTCCTATGGCTGCTGGTAATTTATGTTTTTGTTTTCCCATTGTTGGCCTCTTTGCCACTGTGGCTGTCATTGGTTATGTTGAGGTGGCCATTGAGAATTATAGTTAGGTCCTTGGAAGTTTTATCATGGCCAAGTGTTTTTTTGTTGTTGGTTCCAATTTGGTTGAGGATTTTTCTATTAGTTTTGTGGGTTTATCCAAGGTAGAGGGTTCCAACTAGAGAAATTTGAACTTCTATTAGGAAATGACATGTTGTAATTCAAATGGTCTAAAGGCATAACTTGTCTTGGTTTCCATGGTTTCCTATGAGAAATTTATCCGTCTTCATCTTCTAATGCATGAAATTTTGGTTTCCCTTGTTTATCCTAAAAAATACTTTCCACTCTTTTGCATTTGCAATTAGCTTTCCTTTGTGTGCAATTTGGGCAATATTCTATAAGGGTTTCCTTTGCTTCTTTATTTTTCTTTATATGCAGAGTATCCAATTGTGTTAATAAATGGCTGATAATATCCTCTGTCATGTTAGATAAACGATTACTCAATTCAACTCTAGATACTCCATTGGATGATTTGTTGATGGAAGATGTCCTATCTCCTCTAGTCTTCTTTGTGAAAGACCTTAAATAATTCCTACATGCCTTGTAAATCTCCTCAAATGGTGCTTGAGAGATATATCCTACCCTAATGAGGTTAAATGCATCCGCACAAACCTCATTAATCCCCCTCAAGAATATCAGCTTTAAAGACTCATCAAAGAGCCTGTTTTGGTGGAATTTCTTAAGGAAAACTGGAACCTTTCCATGTAGTCTTCCAAAGATTCATCCTCCTTTTGTGAAATCCTAAATATTTCATCTCTTTTTCTGTCAATTCCTCTATAGTAGTCTTGGTATTTCTCTAGGAACTTTATCTTTATGGAATTCTAATTAGGAACAACATCTCTTCTTAAACTCATGAACCATCTCAGGGTAGCATCCTTTAGTGTTGCTAGAAATAGTTTCAATCTATGTGCATTTTTTTGTAATCATAATTTCTACAAAGCACATCAAACTCAAACAAGAAGGTGTTTTGGTCCTTAGTGACCAACCCATAGAAGATAGGCAATGTTGAAGGAGGTATATTCTTCAAGGCAGTTGCTCTCTCCTAGTTGGTAATGGGGAACTAAAAGGTTACATTCTCTAGTGGGTCATCCACCACTACATCACCCATGGTTTGGAAGGTCTCCTCTATATTTTTAGTGGATGTTGGTGTTAGGGAAATTTATTCTTCGGGAATACCCTCACTCTATCCACTTTGATCACCAATATTCTTTGTAGCTTTGTGTATTGTGGGGATAAATCTTCCCAAAGCATCTCATTGAATCCACATACAATTGTTGTGATTTTTTGTGTCATGTGTGTCAACGGCTATTGCACAATGTTAGTAAAATGCTTTGGTATTGATGGATTAAAGCTTAATTATCTTAATTCTAGAAACAAAACACCAAACTATGAAAGCTTTGAAATAACATAGGAGAATCTTGAATGTAGCACCATCCTCGATAATGACACCAAAAATGTAAGGCCCAACTAATGTTTAGTCAACTTGGTGTTAGAAACACAATTCAAAGGTGGTTCCTAGTTGAATAGTCTACTAAACCCTAGCAAGACTCCATTTAATTATCAAATAGGGTTGCGTAAACTTTTGATGATATTGGCACTCTATGTTCTTCCAGAGATTCTATACTACCTATATCATTAAGTATAAGTGGTTTACACATGTGTATAAAAACAAGAAATACTTGAAAAGGAAATAAAGCTTAAACTGCAAAATAGAGTAAGTAGCTTAATCTGGCACTTATGCTATGGGTACTCTCAACTTAGTACTATAACTAGTTAACTACTAAACTAAGCTTTGCAATAAACTATATCACTAACTATTGAATTTTCACAACTCAACTAATGAACTACCCTAGGGTCTTGACTCAAAGTAATGTTACAATATATATACAAGCATGAATCTATTCTAAAATTAATGCAACATAAAACATCAATCACAACGACAAAATTTGAAGTGGGTGGACAATACCTTGAGTGGCCCCTGCTCAAGTTGTTGTGCCCACAAGATAAAAAAATTCTACAAAATCAACTAATCATAGCAGTAGACTAAAAACATCTTTCAGGAATCTCTAGTAGATTTCTCATTTAGAAATTTCACATTCATTGTGACATTAAACTTGCATAAAATTTGAGGATACACTTTAACTATAATTCTAACTATATCTCCAACTAGATTTACTCCCCGACCATCGATCCCCACATATAGGTTTGGGAGGAGATTTATTTGCATAAGGATTCAAAAATGACTAAAATAGAAAACTAAATGCTAGTGTCCACTCTCCTCATGAATAGGAGGTGAACGAGTCTTTTTCTATAGAAACTTTAATTAAAAAGAACAACAAAAGAGAAGTAGAAACATGACTCTTTCTCAAATGGTTTTGATAGAGACAGTCAAACTTCCATGTTGAGCCCAATGGTATTGACCCCTTCTTCCTCAATCGTGTTGATTCATTATCTTAGTGACTCGAAATTCAACCCCTTCATTGATCATCTTCATTTATTCTAGAACTATTGCACATTCATCAATCTGGACTCTCCCCTACTACTTGTAATCCTTTGGCTATGAATGAATTTCCCAGTTGTTGCAAGTTACAGTATGCTCACTCTAACTTTTGGGCTGCAAGGAGTTAGTTCATATAACATATTCACACTACTAATAACCATAAATTAAACATAGATCCATACTGCATTCCACACACATTCACATAATTAACCATGCAGTTATTAACATATCATAAACATATTTCCATCCATCAAAATCTGGTTTAAGCCTGGTTTAAGTTACATGAAGGATATAAAAGGTATATAAGTTTAGGAATGTATATGAAATAAGCATCTTAAAATATCTAAATGATATGAACTAAACAAGAGAAAACTAGCTATTAATGGGGCTCATCAATTACCAAACCTTAGGGAACAATAAACATTTAAATACTTTCTTTTTGGGTGATGTTGATTGCTAGTACCCCTGGATGCTCCTGCATTAGACATGTTAGGTAGAAAGTTTATGAGCATAGGCTCACAAAATGGAGTTGATTAGTAGAACTACTCTTTTAGGTTGTAAACAACCTGCAGCGAACTCCATCACTGATATAGACAAAATAATTTCTTCCTTTGCCTCTTCTAACACATAGTCGAGAAAATTGGCATCCTCCTCCACCAAAGGCTTACTCTTCTCCTCATCTCATTCATGGGATCCAACCCACCACAAACCAACCACCTCCAGCAAATCTTAGATGCACAATCTCTCACAACTTCTACATATATATATGCAACATTTGGATTCCACTCTGTCACAATAATAATCCTCCTTCTCTAACTCTTTAAACTCATTTCAACATGCAAATTCATTGCAAATTCAACATTAAAAAAATCATTAAACTTTACTTCTATGACTTCTATTGTCACAACTTCCTCTCCTCTACTACAATTTGTCTCTCTTTTTCAAGGTTTATACCTTTAAGTTACTCCTCCATCACTGTTGCAAATTTTAATTTTCTCTCTTCTTTCATACCTCCAACAATGCATGTTGCAACTTTTCCATTACCATCTTCTAGATTCAACAACATTTCCTCCAAAGGACAATTTATTTCTGCACTCTTTGCTTCTTCATCATGCCTTCAAAAAGACGTGTCTCTGCTACAAGATCTTTCATATTTTCTTCTTTCTTCTTATCCTCCAAAGGATACTCAACTATTTTTGTATGCTTCTTTCCATCCTCTACCTCTGTTGTAACCACGTTCATTATGCCTTTAACAAGACATACTTCTACAATTTCATTATCTCCTTCCTCTTTGTCTTCATCTTCCTTTGCATCCTTTTGTACAAGGATTTCTTGAAGCCTCAATGTTGCAACATTTTTTATTCTTTCATTCACCACTGTTGCATCCTCTTTCTTTCCTACAATCAAATTATCATTAGAAAGGTAATCACAATTACCTCCAACTCTCCTCTTTTCTTTTTTATCCTTTCAATCTCTTCTCTTAATCCATCCACTTGGTGTTGCAATTCTATCATATCAACCCTTATTTATTCTTTCTCTTTTCCATTTTCAAGGCCTTACAAGCCTCAACACAAATCTTCAAATCCTCAAGTTTTACTTATGTAAACTGCCTAGACTTCAATAATATGTTTACAAAACCCTCTTTCAATATTCACCAATATTATTGTAAGTTGACTCCTTTGGTGATCTATTTACAACCTTGGGAACCCCAGTTCCTCAAACCTTCTAAAAATATCTTCTTGTAGGTTGCACATCCATCTACAAACAAAATCCACATACTCTCCACCCTCAAGTCCTGGTGCAAACTGCCTCCATATGGTGGCTTTTCTAGCACTCTTAGGAACACTAGCTCTGATACCACTAATGAAGTGAGTGTTGATCATAAAAGCTTGCACCTCTCTGAATAGCCTTATGGTAAATTTAGCAAGTGGGGGACCAAATTGCGCATTACTGAATGACCTTTGGGATTGTTATAGAAGCTATCTCTTCTCTATGTTTTGGGAAAAGGAGAAAAGATAAATGCAAAGAAAAACAAAATATGGTGATGCGCCAAAGCTTTTACAACATTTCAAAGTTTAACTATTCCTTACTTCTGATGAAATGGACACAAAATACCACAAACCCTTCATTTTTGGGAAGAGAACGAATGACTAAGGCTAAAGAAAGCATAGATAAATTATTCAAATCTCCCCACGTGAAGCATCCATTAAGTTTCAACAGAAATTTAAAAAACCCCAAATTTAACAAGAACTTTCGGATTTTTACAGAATCCTTACTCGCTTACATCATAATATAAAAAATGGCATATCCTTTATAGAAAATGAAAGCGTATAATGAACATGATCCAATTTCTAAAAGATAACATCAAACATAAAAGCTAGCAGCTTGTAAAATAATCATCCAGACTATCTACGTAAGGCTTTAACATAGTACTCTCAGCATAAATGGTATAAGAAAAATAACTTTGTGATAAAGGCCATAAAATGCACAATTCCAAATATTTCTTCTTAATAGATCTAATTCTTGTGACAAATTAACTAAAAACAAAGATCAGATGCCAATCCAATTAATAGTCTTGACAAATATAACATGTTAAAGAGTGTGAATAGTGCTTTGTAAAAAATCCTCCTATTCTCCTTCCTAAAACTCTTCTAAAAATCCTCTCTTTTTTTTCGTCTATTGCAAACTCCTTTAAATAGCCAGAAGAAAGAGCCACTGTCGCAACCAATAGAGATGAACAACTACCAGGTGTCCACATCTGATAGACTACAATTTGATCTAGGACCTGATTATATCGCAACAATCTTCGCTCATAAAGTTTGAGATGCTTCATTAATGGCTCCAAATTTTGTAGAAGTTTCACGAAGATATGTTGTCAAAAGACAATCAGATCCTAGCATAGCCTAGAAAAACATGATTTGATTAGATACAAGGAATGATGATCCCACCCCAAAGTCTAAACCTCGAAAGTAAGAAATCCGCTACATTGTCTGATAAACTCCACAAAAGAGATACATCCACGGAAAACATACCCCACCCGAGGAAATGGTTGACATGGCAAGTTGGCGAGCGATTTCAGAATTTGTGAGAAATTTTTTGAGGAGATCCTCTCTAGGCATACACGTGTCTCATTTTGGGCCTGAAAGGAAAATGATATATAGAAAATTCACGCAGCCACCACATGGCACATTGCACGCTTTTATGCAAGAGTAACCTTTGTTCTTCGGACACGGTTCCATCATAAAGCGGAAGAGAAGTAAGGGCTGAAAAAAAACTTTGAAGGAAAAAATTTGCTCCATAGTTTATGGTGACTCACAAGGGGCCTTTGCTTGTGGAGGAATGAACCCAGATGTAAAATAATGTTCAAAGTTTGAAGAAAAAGGCATGTTGGGCTTCTCAGTCTCCATCGGAGGGTAGGACAAGGGTGCACAATTTCTCATAGGCTTGATCAAGCTCAAGGATTTCTTTGAAAGAGACTCCTCCTTATCTTGATGAAATGTCTCTAATGTGATAGTAAAGTCAAGAAAGGGGGAGAAGTGTCATCTTGATCTCCTCGATTGTAGGTGTTGAGCTCAAATTTTGGAGCATTGTGGAGTCCTAGATTTTGAGCTTGATTGCTTCTGTGATCTATTTTATTATCAATATTCCTCCGTCAAGAAAGAATAAGGTGGGTAATCTGAAGCGGATCAAAACTTCAAATTCTTCTTTTATCTCACCAACCTTACTCAGCGCCGATTGACAAGCTCTATTTTTCAATGCACCTGGTGGTAGATGACAAATTTGTTTGCTTTCCTGGCACCTGCTCTTCGATTGAGAATCCCTACATCTTTTAAAGCTTCCTTAGTCACTTTAAATAGTCTTGTGATCAAGACTCCCAATTCCTCAACTTGGCGATTGTGTGTAGAATTTGGTCGACCATTGGGACGACCTTTGCGTTTAACTCTTGTACATCCACTAGAAAATGCAAAATTGGTTTCAAGGCTACTACTGCAACTATGATCCTCTCCCAATGAGAAGATAATAATTTTTTAAGCATTGGGAGGAGCAGCCCAGATCATTGTGTTGTGGTCAATTCCTACTGGAATTAGGGTTCCCTAGCTCTCATGTTTTCCTCCAATTGATTCTTCTCTAGAGAGCGTTTGAAAGTTCAAAGTGCATCTTTTCTATCTCTTCATCATGAGTCTATATAATAAACTTGATATCTTGATTTCCCTTCTTTTCCTTCTCTACTTCTGCCAAGGCTCTCTAGAAGTCATCAGCGGTCTTAACCAAATCTTCTTGTAAATCGGCCTTGTGCTTATTCATTTCCTACAGCTCCTTTTGTAACTCATCATATATATTGTTTATTTTGGCCACTATCTTCAAGCTCTTTTTTCCTTTTTCGATGCTCCACAATTATTTCACACTCAACCGTGATCTCGCACCTCAATCTTTGCACTTCGGCATGAAGTCGATCCTTCTCACTTTGGGCTTTTCGAGCAACTTAGTTACTTGACCCTGTACCTGCCTTAAGCAATCCATCTCCAAATATTTTCCTTTAATTTATGCTTGCAGTCTATCCATTGTGGCCTTTACATTTACCAATTCTACCTCACACTTTTTCAATTTCTTGTCCAACTTCTCATAGTCAATATAGACCACCTTCTGTGTTGCCTTGGCCAGGACCACCTTGTCACATGAGAGATTCTCACTCAAATTGAGACCCACAACTTGGATGTTGTATTCTTTGAACTATATTTCTCCCTCCAACTTGGATATATGTGGCCTCACCGTGGAGATTAACAGAGCATTTCGCTCTTCATCGAAAAAAGTCTCCAACTTCGAAGTGGCGGGATTCGCCACATCCTTTCCTTGCAACTTCTGCTTCCTTGCTTCTCATGCCAGTCTTGTCATTTCAAGGTGTGTCCAGAGGCTCTATGGAGATTCAATGCTCTATGCAGCAAGTGAAACATCGGCGGGGAGGCCATAGAGGGTGATAGAAGGAAAGGCCTCGACTATCTAAGGTTGTGGGGAGGCCAAAGGAAGTGTTATCATTGAAAAGGGTGGGATGCCATGTATGGCCTGAGAAGGAGGGGTGCCTATCAAAGTAAAAGGGGAGGTAGGCGAAAAAAGAGGCATATGCTTGGAAGCAAATAGAGATGATGAAACTGGCAGCATGGGTGTTTCAGTGTTTACAATTTGTGCCTTTGATAAGGTGATTAAAGAGTCAATTGTGGTCAATGTGGAAGATGTGTGCTCAGTGCGTGGAGTTTCAACATGGGGTTCATTGTCAAATATGGCCGGGGTGTATGAAGGATGAGGACATCAAAGTCCAAAGATAGAGGATTTCTCTTTGTAGATGAAAGAGCAGGAACAACCAAAGAGGCAGTAGAAGGAAGAGTGGCTAGTGAAAAACTTACCTGGATCATCGAGGCTAAAGATACTAGTGGAACAGAGTCCACCTCTTCTTCTCTTTTATCTAATGCACCCGGTAAGCCTAAGTTTTGAACTCTTCTTCTCTTTGCATAGACTACACTAGTTGATTCAGACTCTCTTACAGCCGATCCTAACGAAGCCTACGTCCTTGGGGTTGTGGTAGATCTTTTTGGAGACTATCAAGTCCTCTTACCCCTCACTAGGGTGTTGGAAGAGGATGAGATTTGTGACTCCCTGCATTTTGGTCTTTTTTCTTTCCCTTTCGTTGCTTTGGAGGTGGAAGGAAGTGGGTCTAGAACTGGTGTGTGCTCCTATTCAAGCTCCCAATCCAATTCAGGATTACTATTTTCGAACCCAACCTCAACGTTATAGATCTCATTGAAATGATCATTTCCATGTTTAATCTCTTCGTATAGAGTGTTTAGGTATTTGGTTTCCTGTCGGTACCTCCAAAAATTAGCCATCTTCCTTTCCGACCATCCCAAATTCTTCAGCTGTGTTTTGAGGGACTTGCTCATCTGGGTACTTTGTCAAAACTCTGCCACCCTTGGATAGAAGTTGAGCCATAGGGGTCGTACATATGGTATAAAGGCTAGGTCGATATAGACCTCTTATTTCTCCTTGATTGGGTTCTTCCTTGACTCCCAATATTCCTGCTCTTCATGTTTTACAGTTGGGATATGCCCAACAGGATTGTATGTAAGACCCTTCATTCATATGACAAATTTAACTCCTTGTGTTATAGTTTAATATATTTATGGTATCATTTTATAATATAGGATAGTGCCTATAGTTAAGGAATTATTTCAAGTTTTAAATAATAATGAGAATGTTATCCATATGTTATAATCAGGTCAAGTTTTCAATCCTTAATGACTTCTAGGAGGAAGTTTATATAAGGGGGGGTGAATGTAAGGTTACTTGGCCAACTCCCCCTAATACATCTAAGGATCACTTCATATTTTTGACAAAGTAATATTGTTAAAAGAAAATTATAAATGAATAAAAATTGATCAAGTTTTGACTGAGCTTAAAGGTTAAGGAAATTTAGAACTACTTTGTCTTATGATGAGGATGATTAAATTTAAGATGTACTAATTTTGGTGGTTGAGTGTGATCCAAGTATAGTCTTGATGGAATCAAGAAGGTGGAAAAAAAGCTTCATATTTATATAAGGTTTTGACTAATGATGGATACAAAATAAGAGGTATGAATTCACTTGACTTCGCTCACCCAATTTTTATGGTTATAATATTGACTTTCGTGTAATTGATTTATGTGTATATGATATACATTAGAATCTCACCTTCTTGTTTATTGTCTATATATATATTAATGGATTATAAAATATTGTTAGTAGTTTTGAATAAATTAAGATTGGAATTTGACATTCATAATGATTGAATAGAAAATAAAAGAAGAAAAGTTAGCTATTGACTAGAATTAACATGATATTCAATATTAAATAGTATCATTATTGATTAAGAAAAGTATTAAATTGATGAGTACAATTTGTTGCCTAAAATATTATTACTAATTTTGTATTTTATAAAAAATAGAGTATTTGGTCAATAAATAAGCTTTTATTATAAATATAGTTCAAATAAATCCAAAAGGCTTACAAAAGAGGCATGTACAGTTGAGGACCTAAATTTAAAGATCTTCATTTTATTCTAGAAATAAATTCTGATAAGTTTCTAGTTGGTGCAAAATATGTTGTTATCCATTCTTTTATTTTGTTTAGCTTTAAATCAACATTTTAGAAATTATCATCCAAACTGCTAATGGAGATTGTCGGAGAGGTGATTGTTGGAGAGAAGACTGGTTCGGTGGCGGGCTTGAGTGATTTGAATTTGAACTCAATCCCTAGGAATCATGACGAGTTTCATTTTGTTCAGTCTATGGTTTTGGGGTTTTATGATGCAGCAGATGGGAAGGATAGATCGTGTGGTGCAGATACGTTGTTGCCTCCTAGTGGTGAGGCTGGGAAGGATGGGTCATGTGGTGAGGATGTGGTCAAATATGCACTCTCTGAAGCTACGTGTGTGTTTGAGGCCTTCAAGGAGTCTTTGTGATAGTTGTCCATCAAAGGAGGTGTTTCCAAAGATCCAAGGGGATAAGGTGGTTGTTGGAAACGAAATGTGGGGCCCATCTAGGGAATCATTTGTGGCTAATCTGAGTATTCCCCAGGTTGAGCTTGCTCTAGTGGGTGGTGGTCGGCCGACAGGGAAATCATCCTTGTTGGGGCAGAGATGATCCAACCTTTTTCTTCTAAGATTAAAGGAAAAGGTGTGGCTTTTGAGTCTGTGTCTTCTTCTAATGTTGAAGGTGGTTTTTCCTTGTCTGTTCTGGACTCTCTTGTTGACAGAAATATTGCTAAATGCATTTCTCTCTGGTTGGAAAGTTTTTAGGTCCTCGACCTAATATTGAGGAGGTCTACACTTGGGTCTATAAGAAGTGGGCTTTAAAAGGTCAAGTGGAAGTTGCAACTATGGCCAAAGGTTTCTTCTCCTTTTCCTTCTCCTGTGATGAAGACCTAAGATCGGTGTTTGTGAAAGGACCGTGGTCATTTGGGTATCCTACCCTGGTTCTTTGTCCTTGGGAACCTGCTATGGATTTTTCCAAGTGTCTCTTTCATTCAGCCCCTGTGTGGGTTAAGTTACCAAGCTTGCCTTTGGAATATTAGGATGAAGAAGTGTTTAAGGCGGTGGCTAACTCTTTTGGGTGGATTGTTTCTATTGATGAGGCTACTCTTTCTAGGAAGTGGCTAGTTGCAGCTAGGTTTTGTGTCATGATTGACCAAGACATTGTGATGCCTGAGTTCTTCCTCTTGAACTCTAAGGTGGGGTCCTAGAAGCAGCAGATTGTTTTTGAAAATATCCCTTTTGCCTATTTTAAATGTAAGAAGGTGGGTCATTGGGCAAAGGATTTCCCTGCTAAAGTGGTCTTGCCCAAGACTATTTAGTAGACTAAGGTTTGGAAGATTAAGGAGCCTAAGGAGATTATGGCTCATTTGGATCAAGGTGAGCCAATTACTAGCAATGGTGTGGAGGGTGAAGTTAATATTGAAGATCACTCATTCCCTCTTAATGAGGTTGACAAGGAGTTTGAGAAAATTGTGGAGGTGGTTGCGATCCATTCTTTGAATTAGGATGTGGATCATGTCTCAAATACTTTGTGCTCCCCTAAAAGGACTATTCAAGAGCCTCTTGTTTCCTCATACTCCCCTTAGCATAATGCTTCTGAGCCGACCGTTGGTGACGGTGTTTTGGTGGTGGTTGATACAAGGAGCAAGGATGAAGATGGTTATATTGAAGTGAGAGGTAGAAGGAAGAAGTCCTCTACAGCTCCTCCCCTTCAACCTCACAAAGGTGTTACCATGAGAACGAAAAAAATGGATTGCAGGTTTGAATCAAGGGGCCAAGGCAGACCTTCCCTAAAAAAAGGCAAGAAGAGGGAGTGCAAGTGAGATATTGTTGAAGGGGTTCAAAAAACCTTTTTGATCTATGCTCAAAGAGCACCCCCTCTTTGTGTAAATGAATATTATTTCCTAGAATATCAAGGGACTGAATAATATGCACAAACAAGACCTCCTAAAGAACTTAGTCTGGGACCATAAGCCAGACATTTTGTTGATCCAAGAAACAAAAATGTGGATTGATAAGTCACAAACTTTGAAGAACCTATTGTTTAAGGACTGTGGTTTGCATGGGGTTAGCTCTAAGAGAGCTTCAGGTGGTGTTGCCACTTTTTGGAATGCTAAGCTAATTAAAGGTGTCCCAATTGCAGAAAGTTTCAATCATGTGGAGACAAAGTTTATTTGGATCAAGGATTCTTATTCTTGGGTTATTTATAATGTTTATGCCCCTAATCTGAAGAGAGCCAGAAAGAAAATATGGGATGATCTTGGGTGTCTTAGGATGAATTTTTTGGATAGCCCCTAGCTTGTGATGGGAGACTTCAACACTCCTTTGTGCGACAATGAGAAAGTGGGGGGAGCACAAGCCAATCCGGAGATCCAGCTTGATTTAAGAATGTTCATTGATGATAATGCTCTTATTGATGTTAAGTTGATTAGAGCTAATTTTACTTGGTCTAACAAGCGCGTTGGTGTGGATAATATTCAAGTTAGACTGGACAAAGCTTTAAGTTCTACATCCTAGTTTGTGGACTTTGCTTGTTCCTTGTCTTCTATTATGAGATGTGGGTTTGACCACTTTCCTATCTCTTTTGTTGTTGATAGGCTTGGGGGTAAGAATCGATTTCCTTTACGGTTTGAAGCCATGTGGTTAAGGGATCCAAGATTTATCTATTGTATTAATAAATGGTGGAAAGTCAACATTGACGTTGTACGATGTTCAGAGTTGCCAAGAAATTGACTTTTTTCAAAAGGAATCTCAAGAAATGTAATAAAGAGTTGTTTGGTCATATTTTTTATTCCAAAATATTTGTTCTTGAGAATTTGGATGGTATTCAGAATGTCATTCAATCTAAGGGATTATTGGAGGATCTACAGTTGCAAGAGGATGGCCTTCTCACACAATTGCATGAAATTGTTGCTAAGGAGGAAGATTTTTGGAGATAGAGATCTCATGCTATTTGGTTGAAGTCTGGTGACTGCAATTCTAAGTTCTTTCATCTCACTACCCTTAGGCATAAATTTTCTAATAGAATATCCTCGATTATGGCTGATGATATGCTATTGGAGGATGAGGAGGCTATTAGGAAAGTGGCTGCTAGTTTCTTTGAGCAACTCCTGAAGGATGATTTGGTCTGGGACCAAAATTTTGTGGGAGATTCATTGGAGGTTATTCCTAGAGTTGTCTCAAAGGTTCTAAACAAGGAGCTTACTACTATTCCTTTAGCCTTGGAAGTAAAGGAAGTGGTCTTCTCTTTTGAAGGAAACAAGGCCCCTAGGCCTGATGGTTTTCCCTTTTTGTTCTTCCAATCGTGTTGGGAGATTGTTTTAGAGGATGTGATCAATGCTACCAAGGAGTTCTTTGGTTCTAGAAGTCTTCTCAAAGAGTTGAACATGACCTTCATTACCTTGATTCCCAAATTTGTTGTTGTTAATAGCTTTGGTGAGTATTGTCGATCAGTCTCTGTAATTTTATTTACAAAAAAAATTCGAAAGTGCTTGCTACTAGATTGCAAAAATTCCTTTTGGACCTGATCTCTATTAATGTTTCTAAGAAACTGTGATTCTTTCTGAAGTTGGACCTACTTAAAGCTTATGATAGGGTGAACTGGAGATTTTTGTTGAAAGTGTTAGAATTCTTTGGTTTCTATAAGAAGTTTCTTCAGCTTGTTGAACAACTTATCTCTGCTTCGTCTTTTATTGTACTGGTGAATGGATCTCCTCCCCCTTCTTCTGGAGCTTGTGTGGGTTGAGGCAGGGAGATCATATCTTGTCATTTCTCTTCATTCTGATGGTGGAGGCTCTTGGCAGAAATATTCAAAAGGTTCTATGGTCTGGTACTCTGAAGGGCCTCTCTCCTTCTTCTAGATGTGATCCAATTACCCATCAACAATTTTTTGATGACACTATTATGATGGGTGAATATTTTGTTCAGGAAGTTAGAGCTATTAAGAGGTTGATTGAGGACTACAAGAAGGCATCTGGTCAAAGGATCAATCTTCCTAAGAGTCAATTTTTTTCCTTAACACTCCTGAAGCTTTGCAGTTAATGTTTTCTAGAATCTTATCTTGCAATAGGGGTGAGCTCCTAGCTACTTATTTTGGGCTCCCATTATGCATCTCTAAGATCCTGGAGTCCTTCTAGTTGGGCCTATTGGATAAATTCAATAGAAAGTTAGCAGGTTGGAAAGGTGTGCTCCTCAGCCAGGCGGGAAAGATTCAACTTATTTCTTCCACTCTCCAAAATTTACCGTTGTATGCTATGAGTCTCTTTAGAATTTCTGTCAAGTTTGAAGAGAAAATGGAACAAATAATGAGAAGGTTCTTATGGTCGGGTGTTGAGTCCAAAGCTAGAATTCCTCTTGTAGCTTGGGATCTGGTGTGTAGACCGAAGAAATGGGGTGGGCTTGGTATCAGAAATTTAAAAGCTTTTAATAAGGTTCTCCTATCGAAAATTTTTTGGAGGCTCCTAAATGGGGATGCTAGGTGGGCCTCTTTGGCTAGTAACAAGTGCTTGTATGGCATGGGCAGATCCTATAATTTTTTGACACATGATGATGTTCCCTTTGGTTCATGTTTTTGGAGGAATGTAGTTCCTTGCAGGGATTTGATTGTTAATGGTGTTAAATGGTTGTTGGGTCATGGTACAAGTATTCTTTTTTGGGAGGATGTTTGGTGTGATGCTAAACCTGTAATCAGTCTTCCTTGGGCTCCCCCTATTGTTCCCATGTGCAAACGCAATTTTGGAACTAGGGTGGCAGATTATTTTCAAGATGGGGAGTGGAAAAATTTCCAAGATTGGGATCCGTTATTGATGGTTTTGAAGGACTTCTTACGCAATGTTTGTATTCCCACTTTTTTGAGGCCAAATCAAGTCATTTGGGCCCCCTATGCTAGTGGCAATTTTTTGGTGGCCTCTTCCCTCATGAATTCGTTGGAAAAGTCTGATTCTCTTCCATTTTGGGGGATGTTATTGAACAAGAAGTTGATTCCTAAAATGAATGTCTTCTTCTGGCTACTTATGCAAAGTAAAGTTTTAATGTAGGATAACCTTTGTAAAAAGGGGTTTGTGATTCCTAATAGATGTGCTCTTTGTGAAGCTAATGGTGAGAGTGCTTATCATATCTTTCTTGGGTGTGATTTTTCTTCTTCTCTATGGAGTAAATTCTTGGTATTTGGAATATTGGTTTGGGTCTTTCTAGACTCTCTTGATAAATTTATTGATCATTGGAAATTCCCTTCATCCTCCCCTATTCTTCATTAGATATGGGATCTTATGGCCTTGAATATTGCTTGGGAGTTATGGAAAGAACAAAAAAAAAATCATGATTCTAAGCTTAAAGTTGGTAGTCTTTTCATCAAGATCAAACGGGAAATTCTGGAGAATTTCACTCTAATAAATTTTGATACTTCTCGGTGTGTCCCTTCATCATGCCTGATTGGTTATGATATCCTAGTGACTTCTAACTAGAAGGTTACTTCAATTCCTAATTTGAATCCTAAATCCAGTTTAAATGCTAGACTGAGCACTAAGTGGCAACCACCTCCCTCTGGGTGGGTTAAAGTTAATTTTGATGGAGCAGTGAAAGGTAACCCTAGGCTTGCAGGATCTAGGGGTTGTTAAGGAATGATGATGGTAGACTCCTAGGTGTGGTGGCACTCTCGTTGGGAAATCGTACAAATCATTGTGCAAAGGTAGAGGTTGTGTTCATAAGCATTAAATATGTTGTTAGCAAAGGTTACTCCAAATTATGGGTTGAAGGTGATTCTCTAAACATTATTAACTATATGTGTGGCACTCATCCTCCAAGTTGGAATGTGGATCATCTTATTAAATATACTATAATCATGCTCCAATCTTGTGAAGAGACTTGCGTCTCTCACATTTATCGAGAAGGAAACTCGTTGGCAGATTTTTTTGTCAACGAAGCTGTCAGTTTAAATGAGTTTCGTGCGTGGGAGGAGGGCTCAATCCTTCCTGAGAAAGCTAGGAGCTTATTGAGGAATGATGGTGTGGGTTGAGATGATGTGGCATTTATTTTCTAGTACCTTCTTCCATCTCGCACACTTTGTTGGTTTCTTTTCGTTCTCTGGCATTCAGTTGTGCAATTCTCACTAGGGCTTGCTTGTTCTAATGTTGTATGAAATGGGTGGTGACAGAAGTAGAATCAAGCCACATTCCTATGTGGGCATCAGGAAAAAATAAGAAGCTATGGAATATACTACATCATGGTAATATCACACCTTTCTTAGAAAGGTTGCATGGGCATGACCCTAATGCCTCAGCGTAGTTTGTGTCTTACTAGCATAATCGTAGGCTCAAGATAAAAGGCCTGGAATTGGAGGTGAATGAGGAGCTGGTAGCCACTGTTACTAGGATGCTGACAATTGGTTGTAAGTTCTTCAAGGACAAGAAGAGTAATGAGGAGGTGATGGCCCAATTCTTCAAAGATGACGAGCGGAAGAAATTAATCAAAATGGAAAGTTGGGGTTATGAGCGAAAATCCCTTAAGAAGATTTGGGCGAAGGTTTTTGAGGTGCTTATGCACTATGTGACTCTGGAGGGGAGGTTTACTGCTATTCTCGGTCAACACTTCCCTCTTCTTAACCATTTCAGACATGGTTTGTTCATTTCTTTCCCATTTTTTTCTATTATCATCTATAGAGGTTTTTGTTTACACTCGTTTCAAGAATAGGAGGACTCCCATCCTCCATGAAGGTCTTATTTTATTATCTTGGAGCATGTTAAGTCTCTTCTTCATGCCCCTACCATTAAGGTTAAGGAGAAGACTTTGAGTGAGGTTTCTAGGTCGTTAGGCTCGAATTCTATTTTAGATGATGAAGAGGATGGATGTGTCTTTGGCCCTTATGACTACTTCTTCAAAGAAGAGGAAGTTGGGTAGTTCTAAGAGTAATAGGGCAACCAAATGCCTTATTCTTTCTGACAGCAAGGACACAGAAGTGGGCTTAGATGGTTCCCCTCCCAAGATCAAGGAGGTGGTTGTTGTTCATGGTGCTATTGGTGGTGGTATTGAGGTGGGTTCATAGGATAATGTGGAGGACAAGGACAAGCCGAGGATGTCATCTAAGTGCATTTCCAACTTGAAGAACAAAGCCTCAAAAGTGTCAGAAAAGGACCTCAATGTGTCTTGTGAAGGCAAGGATTCTGGCGAAAAGGCAGTGGCTATTGAGGATTCCCCGATGCAGGAATCGCCCAATGTGGAGCTGGATGAGGAGAACAAGGGTCTTGATGAGGAGGATGTTGAGAAGAAGAGAACTAAATAGGAGCCTTTGAAGGTAAATCCCCTCTCCAAGGAATTTTCTTACCTTGATGATGATTCTACCTCTATGTTTGATTTGCTAGATATGGCTAGGGTTGGGGCCAATGGAACTTTTAAGTTAGCTAAGTGGACTCTTCAAGAGTTCAATAAGATTAACATTAAAATTAGAGGTTTGAAGGAGAATCTGAAGAATGTTCTAAAGGGTTCGATGTCAGACATTCTAATTGATAGAATTGTGGACCTTGAGGGTTCTTTCCATGATTTCAAATCTCTATGTGAAGATATATTGGTTGCTTTGGAAGCCAAGGTTTTGGGAACTAATACAGATATAAAAAAGCTTCTATGAAGAACAGTGTAGACTCTTTGGAAATCCTTTTCAGAAAGATAAGTGAGCTCAAGGAGGATCAAGTTTATTTTTCTGAGTTAATGGAGAAAGAGCACTCGGTTAAAGGCAAAAGAAAAAAAGGTGTTAAAGATGATGACAAGGGCCCTGCTGTTAGAGGGTCGGCTAATTGGAAAAATTCCTTTGATGTTGAGAAGGAGTTGTTGGACATGATCAAAAAGCATAGAAGATAGGAGCTTGAGGTGGCCAACACCTTGAGCAGTTTTAATTAGTGTTTGGTCTTCTTCTTTGTTGTTGTTTGTTTCCTGCTAGGTGTCGGTTTATTTCTTGTTGTTTTTTTTGTTTTGATGTTGTTGGGTGTTGTTGTTAGCTTATTGTCTTATCTTTCATTCAACACCCTTTTTTTTTGTCATGTTTTTTGGCTTTTGGTATGCTATTGGTGTCATCCTAAAGTACTTTTTAGTAGCATTTTGTATCTTTTGTTGTAAAGGGTTTTTGGGTCCCTTCAAAACCTATTTTTCCCATATAATCAAAATATTTTAGAAATTCTTGAGTAAATAATAGATTTAGACTTTTAGTTTCAAACATAGTTGTTTTTTTATCTAAAGTTTTTTTTTTCCAATTTCACGAATAAAGCATGTTCAATGCATGTTTAGTTTTAGTATTTTTTAGACACTTCTTCTTCATGATATATATGAGCTTCAATGAAGTTGTTTGGCGAGGAGTTAAAAAAAAAGAACAATAGAGTATAGATTTGGATTCTACAAGGAGAGAAGCATCAATTCACCAAGCTAATTTTTCCTACGAAGAAAGGCAACTGGGTATTCTTCAAATCTATCGCTCTTCTCTTATGTAACTCGATGGTTTCTCTTTTCTATGATAGTATCTTACCAAGCATGTTGTAAACATAGAGTTTTTTATTTAACAAATGAAATCACATCAATTAATTTGTTTAGGAGATAGAACAAATTTATAAGTCTCATTTCTTCATTTAAAATTTAGTATGGAGATTGTGACTTGTTGCTGGCCAAGTGGGAGGTCCTTAAGGGCAGTCAATTTGACACTAGAGGAAATAGTAACGATTTATTTTTTACTATATTAAGCTACAACAAGTTTTATAAGGCATTGTTATTAAGTTTTTATTTTCTTAGCTGCAATTACTTAGAGTTTTTAAAGACTTTTCATGAAGCCCTTCAATGCATATTCTTGCAATCATTGCATTTCATGAGATGACATCCTTCTAATGCATTCTATCAAAAATTACACACCTTGTCCATTCTTCCATTGTTGCATTTTCACGCCATGAGATTGCATCACTTTGAGTGATTTTGTCAAACAGTTCACGTGTATAGTTCGCCATACCTTCCAAAGTTGTGTTTGTTTCCATTGTTGGTTGGGTTGCATGACATCTATAGTTTTACCAATGAACAATTTTATGTATGATATTCTTTCGAAATTGATTCACCATTTTCGATAGAAATAAAACCTTTATAAATTTTCTATTATATGTCTTTCTCTATTATCGTTGTTCTGTAGTTTCCATGTGAGGATCTATTACAAAACTTCCTAGAATGAAAAGCATCGAAGGAAAAACTACATAATAAATGCTCCATTTAATAGATAGCAATAGAACTGTTTTAGATCAAAATTTGTCATAAATAAAACCATAGAATCAGTGCCTTCATATAACAGATAATAACAAAGTTGTTTCTTAAATAAATTTATGAAGTAGCCACATATAAACCATAGAATCAATTCCTTCATTTAGTTGATAACAACATAACTGTTTAAGAGTCAAAATTAGGAAACAATCATTTATTATGTTATCCTTTAAAAACATGTATATGATTGAGAAATTTCTTGAGTTCAAGTTTTAACATAATACTCTTAATTTACCAATTGCAAAATAATGGTAGGAATGGATGGTAATATATTAATTTTTCCATCATGGTAATTAGCTGTCTACCAAGTTATTGTTTGATAAAATTGAAAATATCAAGTTGTTACCTTTCCAGTAAGATCATAGTCATCAATATTATGCTATTTTCATTTATAGTTGTTAGTTCTAAATAAGCCATCAATATAATAGTGTTTTATTCATACACTATAGTAATGAATAATTTTCAAGATAAATTTCTTGACATAGTTATTAAATTTGGTCTTGCATGGTTAGTATTGGTATTTTATATTATTTTTTATGGAAATAGTGAATGCTTTGGTGTCATTTAATATTACCTGTTATATATTATTTTTCTTTTATATATTGAATTCATTATATATTAAACCTTCTTCCCTCATAGTTATAATTTAATCCTCATTATACATACAACCTATTTATACTTCCTAATCTCAATCCATAGAGTATAATTTTATGTTGTTAACTATTGTTTTTGGGTAGTCTAGTGAGTTGTATTGTAGAAAAACTGCTCGTGCATGGTTGAACCTTATTCTATACTATTTCTGGGTTTTATTCCTTGTTTTTTTCTCTTTTCGAAACATATGGAAGTTTTAGTTTTGGCTAAGAGATGTAAAAGTTATGACTGTTCAAACACTACCATTTTTTGCTAAAATCAGCAAGCTAGAATTGTTAAGTAATTTGGTTATTATGGTTTGTTATTTTCTTGATACATGGATATAAATCTAGGGTTGGATTGATTAAAAATGATACTTGTAGAAAGTGATACTTTTATAGGTATGGGTCATGGTACTTTTACTTCAACTATAATAGTTCTATTTTTAAGTGAGGAGATCTTTCATAATAGACCATTGTATGTATTAGTCAAAAGTGTTAAGTGGACTTATTGTGAATTGCTTTGATTGGTATTATATGGTTGGTATGTACTTTAAGCTTCCCTTGAGGTTTTCTGTTATAAAATATAATTTAAGGAATGGATAAGAAATAGACTGTTATAGTGAGACAATTTGAAAATATTTCATTTATGATTAATCCTACAATCAGGGTCCCATTGATAAAGAGTTCTTCGATGAAATTGTTATCATCATTAGTGTCATGTCATGCTTTTATTGGTTATTCTAGTATGGTGGAGTGTTGGAGGATTATGTTTTAAATTAAGCACATGTCAACTCTTTAACCTTGGGATTTTTCCCTTTTGTCAGCCAACCAAGAGTGTGATGGTTGAATTCTAATTCTTGAACTATGATTCCTTTGCACGCAAGTGTTATGTAGGCAAGGTTGTCTAAGACAAGCCCCCAAGGAATTAGGTCTAGCACTTTAGGTTCCCCACACTAGTTTGAAATAAAACTTTTATGTGTGGGGCTTGTGTT
Source organism: Sequoia sempervirens (assembly GCA_007258455.2). NCBI lineage: Eukaryota > Viridiplantae > Streptophyta > Pinopsida > Cupressales > Cupressaceae > Sequoia > Sequoia sempervirens. The sequence goes on along the minus strand of VDFB02282342.1, from coordinate 112,306 downwards.
GTGAACGTAATTTGGGGTTTGTGTCTTGTCCTTCTTGTATATTTGGGTTGGTAAGTTGTGGGAATTGCATTGTACTTCCATCTATCACAAATGAGGACTAGATCAAGGTAGGCCAACTTGCTAGTTAACACATATTGTTCTTTCCTTTTTACAAGTGTTACCTAACTTTTTGAAATAGAAAGGGGAAGTGCATAGTGTGTCTCCCATCACCATAAGCCTTCTTTGTAATGGTTTCCTAATGAAATGCCTCTAATGTTGTTGGAAAATGTGCCTCAATCTCACAGGCTGAAACCTCTGAGAAATCATGGTCACTGTGACATTCATGTTGTCTAGCTGATTGACAGTTCAGTAATCTTGTGTTTTGCTCATGTCGTTGTGACTTAGCTTTTGTCTTGCCGAAGGAGCCTATCGCTATGACTTGGTGCATTCGTTGTAACCCTTTGCAGAGTGGAAATGTCTCGGCAACAGAAGGGTTTGTTATCGGGTGCCTAGCTGATGTCGGTGTTACCTATGGCGACTGGATCATCGGTGTAACCCATTTGCTTTGATATAAAGTCTTAGCGATGGAGGGTTGTCTCACCGATATGTTTCCTCTTGGAGCCGTCGGGGTAACTCAAGTGTGTCGATATGTGGTCCTAGTGACAGGGAGATGTCTCGCCGATTGTAGTCATCAGGGTGACTTGAACATTCGGGAAGATCTCTTGGCGATTGGGAGATGTCTGGTCGACTAAATACAATCGGAGTAACTCAAAGGGTATCGACATGAAGTCTTGGCGATATGTGAAGTCTTGCCGATATTTCTCATGGTCATCGGGGAAACTCATATGTGTTAGAATGTTGTCTCAACGATGATAGAAAGTCTTGCCAATATTGGCATGACTTGCTCCTATCAGCATGTAGTCTTGGTGACGGGCGATTGTCTCACCGACGGTGTGGGATGTGTTCAGCATGACTCCTGAGATCAGTATGAAGTCTTAGCGAATATGGAATGTTTGGCCGACAGAAGACTTCGGGGTAACTTAATGAAGCTCGTTGTAACCTCTTGGCAAAGGTCAAATGTCTTGCCAACTTGGTAAGACATGAGCGCATCGGAGAAAGCTCTTGGCAAAGACAAAAAGTATTGCTAACTCGATAAGACTTGGTGTGCTCGGTGTAAGGTCTCGGCGAAAGATGAATGTCTTGCCGACTGTCGAGCACAGCGGTGTAACTTGAAGGCATCGGTGAAATGTCTTTGCGAAGTGCGTTTATCTTGCCGATGGGAATTCTGATGTTGGTATGACCTCTCAGTGAAAGCGATGATTCTTGGTGACTACTCGGTGTTCGGTATAACATGAAGAGCTCATTATGAAGTCTTGGCGAAGAGTGATAGTCTTGCCGATGTGAATCCTGGTGTTCGGTATGACTTGAGGGCTCAGTGTAATCTCCTGACGAAAGTGATATGTCTCGTCGACTGGTGGATGCTTTCAAAATAACTTGGAGGCTCGGTCGGTGAAGAGTGAAAGTCTTGCCGATGGAAAACTAAAGTTGTTGTGACTTGTGTGCATCGGTATGAGTCTTGCCGATGAGAAATATTTTGCTGATAGGATTGAAATGGATGTCGGTGGTTTCGATATAACTTGTGGCATTCTATATATCCTCTTGTCGATGGAAACGAATCTTGCTGATATCGATTTGAAGTTGTTGGCATCAGGGAGACACGGTCAGTGTCTCACCGACATGCCAACACTGATTGAAGCTGGTTAACCGAATGAAAGTTGTCCTACATGGTGTGACCTGGATGTATCTTCTTCCATCCAAGGAAGTGGAAACATCTTTGATGATAATGATACTGAGCTGGATGATCGACCGTAGTGATTCGGTAGTTGAAAACAAATGGATTCATAGTGCCTGAGAGGTGAGAGCCAGTGAGAGAGAGAACTATAGAGTAAGGATCGAGTGGCTGGTTGAAAGGCTGAAGCCATGAGGTCAAAGCAGAGGATTGAGAGGCAGAGTCAAGCTGTTGGAATCTCTCGTGATCCTGATTGCTTTGGTTGATCTCTCAAGAATAGTTTGCTACCAGTTGTATCCAAAATGAACATGGTGTAATCTCTGAAAGGCTAAGAGCCTAAAACTGTATTGTAACTTTCTGTTGCTGAATAATACAATGGATCAAACTTTGGAGAGTGGGGTTTTTTATCCGAGAGGATTTTCCCCACGTAAATCTTTATGTTCTGATTTATGTCTTATCTTTCATCTGTATTGATTCTGTTTCTAGAATCTGTCATTACTTGTTGTTGAATTTACATGTGATTCTCTCATAATGATTAATGTGGGAAATAACTATGTCTATTTCTGCTTTAGGACATAGTTGTACGTGTCTTTGAGGCAACCTAATCGAAATGAAAGTTACCAAAGGCACTACTACACGAAGTTTTCACTAGATGCGCTCCATAGATTTCCTTATAAGTGGTATCAGAGCCTTCTTCTAGTTGTTGGTTATGGATATTTCTCCTATGAAGATTTCTTAGCTTGATAGGCTGGAAGAAATCTGGAGGAATGGACTGACGTATTGATCCTTTGATGAGTGGAAGCCTTGTGGTATTCTGAGACAACATGCAGCTTGAAGGATGGTCAAGATGGAAAAGGAAGTTGATCATGTTGTGATCTGTGTCTCCTAGTTGGTAGAGGTATAACCTTGGAGTATGAGGTGGATTTTCTTACTCTATGGCTGTGCAGAAGTAAATCTTTCATATTGGGTGCCTATGTGACGGGATCCTAGGTGATATGGAGAAGCCTAGATTGTTTCTTAGTCATGGAAGAGAGTGCTTATCCTAGCAGGTGTTTCCTTGTGTTGGAAGGCACGATTTCCTGTTAACCTCGAATGCTTGAAGGCTATGGAGTTAATCATTAGATGATTTGCAAGCTTCTAAAATAGCCTTTCTCTCTTTCACGAATTCATGTACATGGTGGTTTTAGAGTTGGTCTGAGAGGGACCTGGATTCTCCTAAACTGTTGGTTTCTTCCTAAGGATGATTTTTACTTGCATGGCTCTGTGGTTTTGTAGGTTTTACATGGTTAAGCAAAACTTGTGATCATGCGGAGTTGTTGTTAAGCCATTGTCTAGACATTGGCTTTTTGGGGTGTTGCTGGATGAGATAGTTGCAGGTCTGCATGCATGCTTGGTGCATGGTTTAAGGAGGTGTTTTTTTCTTCTCTGCATGGGAGTGTTGGTACGTGATTTGTCAATCAACATTCTTGTGGTGGGTTCCTTGATTATGGTGCACGTTGTGGACATGTTTGGCAAGTCAGATCTGGTGTGATCTGGTGTTTGAGTCATGTTGTCTACATGGTTATTCTCTTTGATATCTCAGTGTTGTAGTTTCCAATGCAATGATTGGTTTGCACGTTTCTGTTGAATGGATCTATGGGTTGTGCAATGTTGTGGGTTGTCTTTACCTACATGTTTTCTATGAGACAACTCAGAAGTGGACTGTCTATATCCACGAGGTTGATTCATAGTTGGTACAATCTTGTTAGCTAGCCTTGTCTGTGGTCACTTGTGCATTGGTGTTGTGTTTTGAGATGAGAGGTTGGATCCAAATAAACTAACACTATCTTATACATCAAACCTCTGAAAGCCATATCCATAGCTTTCTGAAAAGTAGCTCCAGCATTAGATAAACCAAATGGCATCCTTTTGTAAGCCATTGTACCCCATTTAGTTGTAAATGTTGTCTTAAACTGGTCTTCTTCCTTAACCAGGATCTGATTATATCCTGAAAAACCATCTAATAAAGAGAATCTTTCAGAACCTGAAACAACTTGAAGGATTTGTTCCATGGAAGGCAAAGGGTGACGATCTTTTAGGGAAGCTCTATTAAGATCTTTGAAATCAACACAAAGTCTGATTTCACCACTTTTCTTTCTCACAGGTACCAGATTGGATACCCAAGAGGTATGCTTAATTGGATAAATGATACCACTCTCAATAAGTTTATTCAACTCTTTGATCATGAGGGGCTCAAGCTTGGGATTGAGTGGCCTCTGTTTTTGTCTCACAGGCTTGGCATTTGGTTCAAGTTCAATTGTATGCTGGGTAATAGAAGGATCAAAACCTTTCAGATCTGAGTATTCCCATGCAAAGACATCACTAAACTCTTGACATAATAAAATAAAAGCATGCCTTTCTTCTAAAGTGCATACCTTACCAAGCTTTAAAAGCTTGTCTTTGAAGATTTCAACACCTTCATAATGATCTTCTTTAATCTGCAAACTGGCTTTCTCTTTTCTGACTTGATCATCTGTATTGAAAATGGACTCCAAAGTAACCAAGCCTTTGGGCAGTTTGTTGGTTTTCAGCTGTTTGATCTGATCTTCGTATTGCTGTTTGAGTTTCTCTTGATTATCATTGGAAAACTCAGCTTCTTCTCTCAAAAAATTGATAATCTGTTGGTCACTATCAAAAACTTGCCAATGTTCATTATTGTTAGGAATTGATGACCTAACAATAACTTTTACATACTGTTGTTCTCTTGAATTACTGATATCATTTGGAATATCATACTGAGCACCTATGGCTGCTAGTCTATCAGCATGATTATTTTTAATTCTGGGAATTGACAGTAAATTAAATGCTTGAAAATCTTCAATGAGATCCCATACTCTATGCTTATAAGACTTGAGGAGATCATTTTTAGTAGTATGGATACCTCTAACTTGATTAACAATCAGTTCTGTGTCACCAAAGACTTGTAAACAACAAATACCTCTCTTTTTTGCCCATTGAAGACCATGAATCAGAGCTTCATACTCAGCTGTATTATTGGTGCAGCTAAATGTGAACCTGAATGCAGAATAATATCTCTCACCAGCTGGAGAAATAAGCATGCAACCACCTCCAGCACCATTTCTACTCCTTGAACCATCAAAGAATAGCTTCCAAACTTCATTTGTTTGCTGATCTGTTTGTTGTTCAATACTTTTTTCCAGATTAGGCATAACAGAATCAGTTTCATGCATCATATAAATTCCTAAATTTACCTCTTCCAGCTGTTCATTTGAAGAACTCTGATCATTTTCTGCTGCCCAGTCATCCAATAGAATATCTGGAATGTCTTCTATTTGAGTAGTAGTCTCATTGGAAGCATTAATGTCTTCTTGATCAAACAGAGCACAATTTACAGCAGCTGCTGCATTAACTACACTTGGATTATATGGTTCAATATGATTTTTAGCAACAGGTTCAGATTTGATAGTGACTTTGGTTCCATACCTGGTCCTAAATAACATATGAGACCAATCAGAGGACAAGTATCCTCCAATCTTAGCTGTAAAATCACGAGATAAACAGATTGCGAAGTATGGAGGCAACTCTATGACATAAACATCTTGAGGTATTGAAAAGTTTGAACATGCGTGCAATGTAAGACTCAGATTTTTAATAACTCCAACTGTTTTAACAGCAGTACCGTCTAGTTGGACTACCCCTTTTTCTAATGGCTCATACTTAATTCCAAGCTTGTCTACAATTTGCTTGGGCATTACAGAACTGCTAGCCCCAGAGTCAATCATACAGTTATGAACTAAATGTTGACCAATAATTAATGAAACATAGAAAGGGGGTGGTTTAACTACCTTGGTAGACTGCTCTTTATTTTCAGGCAAGTCATTAGTAAGCACAACCTTAGCAGATTGTTGATCAGAAACATCATTAGACAGAGAAAACTTTGACAGAGCTTCATGTAAGAGATCCTTTTGTCCAGGAAGAGCTAATGAATCCCACATTGAAACACTAACACTAGTCTTCTTCATATGCTCTAAAATATTAAAATTACCAGCACTAACCTTCTGCTGTCCTTTATGAACAACAACATTCTTCTGAACTTGTGCTGATTGACCATGCTGATCTTCGCCAACCACAGACTGTGTTCTTGGCAGAACTTGACCATTCTGTGTAGCAGAAGATTTATCTTGTCCTTGTGAACTTGTAGAAGGCTGGTTTCTGTCTCCATCAGTCTGCTGCCCCAAATCAACAGCCCTTTTCTTACTCCTTGTGTTGGCTGCTATAGGGTTACTTGACTGATTCTGATCATTATTGACCCCACAAAATTCCTCACCTTGCCAGTTCATGAAAGTGACATCTGGATTTCGTTGTTCTGCATGAGTGGAGTGCTGATCATGAGCCTCCTGAGATGAATTCTTTGGAACAGTAGCACTACTTTGCACCATTAGTGCTTGATTAAGAATTCCATTGGAACAGGTAGATTGGTTATGTGGCTGATTACATGGAAAACACCATTCATAATCAGCAGCTATGTTATTTTGTACAGGTACTACCTCCTTAGATGAACTAGGAGCACTGGGATTGTAAGGCTGGAAAGGCCTTTGATTGAAATTTCTTCTTTGAATCTGAGGATTGGACTGATATGGAGCTTGGTAAGGGGCTTGGTATGGTGGTTGACTTTGCTGCTTCTTGATATTAACCAGCTCATTACCAAAGGTCTGTAAGGTCTTTTGAATATTTTTATTTTGCTCTTTTATGCTAACTAGTTCCTGAAACTGGTTAGGAATAGCATGCTCTTGAGCTGCTACTTGTGAATTAAAGGCTGGAAATGCAGGAACAACAGCTACAGTAGGTGGTAAAACTGGGGTAATTCTGTATATCAGCAAAATAAGGCATAGGAGGCCTAGGGGCTAACTTTCCGGCTTGAATTAAATTATTTTCTGCCCTAACAGCTATATCAAATGCTGCTGGTAATGTATCCCCTCCTAAAGATTGAATCAAAAGTGCAATTTCACTATTTAATGCTTTCAAATAATACAAAAAGGCATGATCATTAGATGGATTTACCGTGGCTGGAATTTGATTCTAGGTCTTTATGAACCAATAATTGAAGTCCATCAAAAGTTCATGTGGTGCTCTCTTGATAGTAGTAAGTTGCTCCACCAGTGACAGATGGTCTGATTTATCTTCAAACTGTTTGTTCAGCTTCTCTCCAAGCTGATCCCATGTTGTAATTGAATTCACTGGTAACCCTCTAAACCACTGAAATGCTTTACCCTTGAAAGAGGCTGCCAAGAGCCTTACTACAACATCTTGCTCAGTTATATGATGTAAACCACACAATGATGCCACATCTCGAATGTGTTCAATCGTTGTTGTGTGATCTTCACCAGTAAAGAATGGTAAACTTTTAAGGGCTGCAGCTAGAATATCATTATGTTGGGCTAAATTCAAGGGGCTTCCTTGATCAAATGAAACAAAAGGCTGATTCCTAGGTGGAGGATGAGCCATATTGATGATTAATGGTGAAGATGAATTATTGGAAATAGTAGAATTAGCAGAAATTCGAACTGCAGAACTTACAAATAGTGGATTGTTGAAGGATGAAACAGGGCTTGTTGCTGTCCTAACAATTCTGGTACTTCTTGCTGGTAATTTTGAATGTTCTACGAACTCTGCTCTTGATCTTCTTTGATAACTTCTCATATGCTTCCTCACTAATACTGCTGAAACTGAGATCCAGAGTCGCCAAGTGTGAATTTTTTCCTTCCTGAAGGCTGAAGACTGCTGCTCACACTGATACAGCAGCAAATTAAGCTCTTTTTGAACTGAGAAAACAGTGCAATAGGTCCCACCGGGCGTGCCAAAATTGTTAACACATGGATTTGCACCCGAAATTAAGCTGAAAAGCTCGATAAATCCTGTGCACATGGGACTATTCTCAGGCTGTGGGTATCCTATGGTGAGAATAGACCTCCAGGTTTTGGGCTGGTTCCCTTTGGATTTTCTTGTAAAACTGATTTTTTTAATAGAGGTAAAGGATAGAAGGATAAAGCAAAAATAAAACAGGAAAATAAGGTGATTCACCAATATGTGAAGATGACTTGAATCTGCTTTAAAACCTCTCAAGATATTTCAACAAATGAAACTAAAAGAGGATTCACTACTCAATCTAGCATGTTCTGCATAAATGATTCATTTGAAAGGTTTTTTTGATCGAAGTTTGCTTGAAAGAAAACAATGATGTTTTCATAACAAGCATTCAACAAATCTATGAAACACAATCAATGACCTGCACTATAACATACTGAATCTAAGCAAGACATTGAGACAATAAGATTAAAATAAGGATTTGATGGAAATCACAAACTATTAATCCAAAGACTTACTCACAATACATGCACAAGACAGATCTGAGAAGGAATGACAAGCTTCTTTATTGAAAAATCTGGGATATTTGCATTACAAATCTCAAGAAATCATGAGTTACAAAGTGAGAACGATATGCCTCAGCAATCTCAAAACCAAGAACTAACTCCAATAATGAAAGAAGAGAAAGAGTTATAGAAAGTGCCTCAAAATTCGAAATTGAATTTTGGCTCCAAAAGCTTATGTGTTGTCCATCCTTTCCTCCAAATAAGGCATGCAATTGCCAACCAACTCCAACAAGAGTTGTCAAAGTTGAACAACTTGGTGAGCCGTATGCAAATGAAAATCCCTCCAAATCAGGCTCAAAATTGAATGTAACAAGCTATCATATCCCTCAAAACACTCCTTTATTCAAGTCAAGTCAAAAGGAATTCAAAACTGAAGTAGAACTCATAAATAACTGCCTCAAAACCCCTGATTTTGCTCCATATGTTGGCAAAACTTCTCCTCCAAGAATAAAGCAAAGGCTTTAAATGCTCCATTTGATCATCATTCAATAATTTGAAATTACATTCAAATTACTTTTTATTTGCATTTCATAATATCATTTATTTAGAAATGATTTATAATTCATCATTTTAAAATAAAGATTACAATTTCTGAATGTAATGCAAATAAAGACTTCATCATAAGATATTTTATTTTGCATTTAATAGTAACATTTATTAGAAGTGATTTATAATTTATCACTTAAAATAAAGTTTTTATTTGAATTGAAATGCAAAAATAAAAGAACTCTAATCAAATATTAAAGACTTGAATTGACTAAGTCTTTCAACATTTATCTTGCATTTTAAAATACATTTATCTAAAGTGATTTATAAATATCACTTTAAATAAAGTTTTACAAAATTTAAAATCAAAATGCAAAAAGAAGGAATTTTGAGAAAGCCATATAAAATTTGACTAAGGCTTTCATTTAAAGCAAAAAAGGAATTGCAAAGCAAAAATCGTGGCATTCATTTTTATGTGAGGAAAGTTTTTTAATAAAACTTAAGGCTAAAAGCCTAAGTCTACCAAGCTCTTTAGGTTTTGAAACCTAAAATGAAAGACAGTATTTTTATTTTGTCACTTCATTTTGCTGCTGGGAGGCGCCGCCATCTGCAAACCCTAGCCACGTTTTTACTGGTTTTCACTATATTTTGAGCCATTTTTTGAAGATTCTGGAAGATTTATAGCAGAAATACGAAGGCAAATAGACTTATCTTTAAATCTGGAGAATCTTCTTTGTCTTTGAAAGATTTTGGAAGGTTAACAAGCTGCTGCCATCTACTATTTCTGATATTCTCTATGGAAATTTGTTTTTGCTGTTTTTCTTGACTTGGTCACCATGTTTTACTCTTGGCTGAGCTTCTGTGGAGCTTTGAAATGAGGAAATTTCACAGCTTCCTTCTTTGTAGCTGGGTAAGTCTTTTTACCAGTCGAGCTTTTTATAGAAGTTCAACTTCTTTTCTTTTTTATCAAAAGCTTAAATCAAGTTCCATAAAGGTATAAAAGTAAACATATACTCTTATTTCTTCCATGTATATCAGAAATTTTACTCTTCTGGCTGTGGCTATGCATTTCTATATCTGGGCATTACAATTTTGCTGAACATTGAATAAAAGAATAATTATTCTTTGTCTCTGTGCATTTACCTCTCATGAGTTGGGTGCAGCTATGTATCTCCTATATTGAGCTTTGAAATACTATTTCTTTTGCCATTCTTTTGTGTGGGTTATCCTTGAAATCTCATATAAGCTCAAGCAACTTCATTTTACTCACTTCTCTGGCTGCAACCATACATATTATGAGTAACATCTCGAACTCCTCTGCAATCTTTGTGATCATTCTATGAAACTCCTCCATGCTGAAAGCACGCTACTGTTTATGATTTGATATGAACAAATCACTGCCTTATACTTCTGAGCATTCAACACCATATTGCAAAAGATTTTTGTTTAGAAAAAACGAAATAATGCTATCCAATTTACAGAAGATATACAAACAAAGCAAAACACTTTTCAACAGAAAAGAGACACTATTATTGTTGATTCTTCTGTGTTAAGCAATACTTATTGTATTTTCTGATAATACCTCATGCTGTCCCTTCATTTTGGCTGACATAATCTTTGCTCTATGAAGATTTAAATTACATGATTTTTTTGAAAGAGATTTCATTTTTCCTGAAATTAGTCATTGTTTTAAAGAGAAGATAAAGACGTACTGTCCCTCTCTTTTCCTTATACAGATCATAGAGAAAGAACAATTTCTGTTCATTCTCAACCAATAGTGTTTTCATACTGCTTTGGGTGCTCATAAGTTTTTTATTTCCTTTGTTTGCCATATACTATACCATCAAACTTCTCTCTCATTTATTGTTACTTGAGAAAATCCAAATATGAATATACACTTGTATCCTTTGATGAAAATATGTGAATGTACTTAGCTGTTGTATGAAGCTATCTTTTGAATTTCTGCAAACCTCAATGTTGATATGATATTTATATTGCTGATACCACTATATGAGCTGAGCTCTACCCTTGTGGGAGCCTCATTTAACCCCACTCATATTGAAATTTGATGAATTCAGCAACATTACATTTCCTGTTTCTGCACATCAAACAAACAAGTTAGTAAAAACATTGCATCAAATGATTCCTTGATGATTGAATCTGGCATTTTTTATTCTCTTAGAATTTGACTATATTGATTTGATTCAACAACAGATGCAAATTATATTTCGGTTGAACTTAGCATGTTTTGAATTTCGTGACCTGAGCTCTAACACCACTTGCTACCAATTGCAGATGCTGAATTTGAGAAGCTAAGGAGCTAAAGATCGAAGATGCTGAAGACCAAATAGAAGAATGATGAATCAAGTCTACACCAGCCCTCAAGGCAATGACGGCATGATTTTCTTTTACATGTTTCACTTTACTTGTTCTTCAGTTGTATAGTTTGTATTTTTTGTTGAATTGAATCAACTTAGTCTACCCACGGCTTGTGTGGGATCACAAAACATATTTCTTTTAATAAATCAATTGTTCATGATATGAAATGTCTTATGATCAACAACCTAAATTTTTTCCGATTACATGATGAAACAATGATACTGCAATTGTTCTATAAACATGTTTTGTAATCAAAATGAATGATTATCTGCACTCTAGCTCTTAAATATGTAATGCTTTTCTAAAAAACAGCAGTAACAATCACTACATAATGAATCACTCAGCTTGAATGACATTCTTCAAATGAGATTTGTTTAACGATTGCCTTGCCAAGACTGTCCAATCAGTTTAACTCAATCTGGTTGAATGATTTTGATAAAGCAATCCTAAAACATGTTTTTGAATTTGTAATTTTGAAAACAAAATTCACTAAACACCTTTGACAAAAAAATTTGAATACCCCAGCAAATAATTGCTGCCAAACTCTTACTAATTTATGCAAAACGCAAAAATTAGTAACAGGTAGGATTGTTGCAGGTTGAGCATATCATTGTGGATTTTCCTTTGGTACTACAGGGTTACATTTTCTATGTGCTGGTATTGGTAGGCTTGCGATGCCTTCTGATCCTTCAAATCTAGATTTCTCGGGCAATGGGAGTTCTTGTATGTGTCTTGTCTTCTTCGACTGGTTGACACTACAACTTGTATTTGTTGTTAATGGATTGGCAGAATTTTACTAATGGCGATACCTATCAGGTATGTAAAATTGGATGGAATAGCACGAGCTGTGGGTGTTATTTTCAATCGTGTGGGTTTATCAGTTGGATGGAAGTAGTCATTCTGATTGTTGTTCTAACTGGTGTTATTTATCTTGTTTCTGGAGAATGACTTCATGCTTGTGTTTTGTTTAAGGCTTTGAAGTTGATATTGCTTCTGTATAGCGTTTGAGCACAGTGAAGTGGTAACAATATCTTGTTGGTGATATCACTGGGATCTTTTGCTTGTGTTCATTGGAATGGTGCTTATACACCTTGGCATTGTATCCTTCTTCCATAGGTGGCATGTTGGAAGATGACAGGATTGTTCCCTGGATGGTGGACATCTTGGATGTTGGAGCTAATTTCTTAATGGATCATGAGAGCATGTTTGAGGTCTATGTGGTTTCCTGGAAGGCTGTGATCGGTTGCTTTGTTGGTCAGTGAGTTGCAGTTGGATGCCTAGTCTTTGTTCTAGATTTTCTAATGGACTGATATCTATTGAATCATGTTGATTAAGTGTCTTGAGTATTGCGAGGTTTGAACTGGTGGAGCTAGTGTGATCTTAGTTCCTGGTTGCTTTGGAGGTGCCTGTGTGATCTTCGTCAAGTGGGAGATTGTTGGAAAATGTGCCTCAATCTCATAGGCTGAAACCTCTGAGAAATCATGGTCGCTGTGACATTCATGTTGTCTGGCTGACTAACAATTCAGTAATCTTGTGTTTTTCTCATGTCGCTATGACTTAGCTTTTGTCTTGCCAAAGGAGCCTATCGCTATGACTTGGTGCATTTGTTGTAACCCTTTGCAAAGTGGAAATGTCTCGGCGATAGAAGGGTTTGTTATTAGGTGCCTAGCTGATGTCGGTGTGACCTATGGCGACTGGATCGTCAGTGTAACCCGTTTGCTTCGATATAAAGTCTCAGCGATGGAGGGTTGTCTCACTGATATGTTTCCTCTTGGAGCCGTCGGGGTAACTCAAGTGTGTCGGTATGTGGTCCTAGCGATAGGGAGATGTCTTGTTGATTGTAGTCATTGGGGTGACTTGAACATTTGGGAAGATCTCTTGGTGATTGGGAGATGTCTGGCCGACTGAATACAATCAGAGTAACTCAAAGGGTATCGGCATGAAGTCTTGGCGATATGTGAAGTCTTGTCGATATTTCTCGTGGTCATCAGGGAAACTCATATGTGTCGGAATGTTGTCTCGGCGATGATAGAAAGTCTTGCTGATATCGGCATGACCTTTGGTCTGTCTAGCCGGTGTGGAAATTGGCATGACTTGCTCCTATCAGCATGTAGTCTTGGCGACGGGCGATTGTCTCACTGACGGTGTGGGATGTGTTCGACATGACTCTTGAGATCAGTATGAAGTCTTAGCGAATATGGAATGTCTGGTTAACAGAAGACTTCGAGGTAACTTAATGAAGCTCATTGTAACCTCTTGGCGAAGGTCAAATGTCTTGCCGACTCAATAAGACATGAGCGCATCGGAGAAAGCTCTTGGCGAAGACAAAAAGTCTTGCCGACTTGGTAAGACTTGGTGTGCTCGGTGTAAGGTCTCGGCGAAAGACGAATGTCTTGCCAACTGTCGAGCACAACGGTGTAACTTGAAGGCATCGGTGAGATGTCTTCGTGAAGTGTGTTTATCTTCACGATGGGAATTCTGATGTCGATATGACCTCTCAATGAAAGCGTTGATTATTGGCGACTGCTCGGTGTTCGGTATAACATGAAGAGCTCATTATGAAGTCTTGGAGAAGAGCGATAGTCTTTCCGATGTGAATCTTGGTGTTCGGTATGACTTGAGGGCTCGGTGTAATCTCCTGACGAAAGCGATATGTCTCGTCGATTGGTGGATGCTTTTGGAATAACTTGGAGGCTCGGTGGAAGGTCTCAGCGAAGAGTGAAAGTCTTGCCGATGGAAAAATAAAGTCATTGTGACTTGTGTGCATCGGTATGAGTCTTGCCAATGAGAAATATTTTGCCGATAGGATTGAAATGGATGTCGGTGGTTTTGATATAACTTGTGGCATTCTGTATATCCTCTTGTTGATGGAAATGACTCTTGCTGATATCGATTTGAAGTTGTTGGCATCGGGGAGACACGGTCAGTGTCTCACCGACATGCCAACACTGATTGAAGCTGGTTGACCGAATGAAAGCTGTCCTACGTGGTGTGACCTGGACATATCTTCTTCCATCCAAGGAAGTGGAAACATCTTTGATGATAATGATGCTGAGCTTGATGATCAACCGTAGTGATCCGGTAGTTGAAAATGAACGGATTCATAGTGCCTGAGAGGTGAGAGCCAATGAGAGAGAGAACTATAGAGTAAGGACTGAGTGGCTGGCCGAAAGGCCGAAGCCATGAGGTTGAAGCAGAGGATTGAGAGGCAGAGTCAAGTTGTTGGAATCTCTCATGATCCTGATTGCTTTGGTTGATCTCTCAGGAATAGTTTGCTACTAGTTGTATCCAGAATGAACAAGGTGTAATCTCTGAAAGGCTAAGAGCCTGAAACTATATTGTAACTTTCTGTTGCTGAATAATACAATGGCTCAAACTTTGGAGAGTGGGGTTTTTTATCCGAGAGGATTTTCCCCACGTAAATCTTTGTGTTATGATTTCTATCTTATCTTTCATCTGTATTGATTCTGTTTCTAGAATATGTCATTGCTTGTTGTTGAATTTACATGTGATTCTCTCAAAATGATTAATGTGGGAAATAACTGTGTCTATTTCCACTTTAGGACATAGTTGTATGTGTCTTTGAGGCAACCTAATCGAAATGACAGTTATCGAAGGTACTACTGCATGGATTTTTCACTAGATGCGCTCCATAGATTTCCTTACAAATGTGAGGGTCCTATCTATTACAAATTTTGGAAGTTTGAAGAGTCCTCATTAAATCCATGACATTTGATGAAAGAAAAATCAGTTCCCATAAAATAATCAACCAAGTGGTGTGCCAGTTCGATGGGCCTCGATGCCCATGAATTTCAGTAGTTTTTTTGTGCTCTGGAGGTGCATGTGTGATCTTCATCAAGTGGGAGATTGTTGGAATTATGTGCCTCAATCTCATAGGCTAAAGCCTTTGAGTAAGCATGGTCACTGTGACTACTGAGATGTTTGGCCGATCTACCTTTGATTTTAATCTATCAGCTTGTTGGTGTGACTTCTGGAATCTCTCAGCAATCAGCATAACTTGAGCCTTCGGCGTAACTTGGAAAGTCAGAATGAGTCTTAGCGCCGGGAGAAGTCTTGTCGATGGAACTGTCCTGTTGATATTCATTGTGACTCTGGCCAATGATGTTTGGTCAGAAGAGACTCTTGGTGAGGGATGTTATTGGTATGACTTGTGTTCGGTGTAACCCTCTACCAAGTGGGTTGGTCTAGCTGATAGGTTATTCTTATTGAATGTCGGGGAGACTCTGGGCGACAAGTGGTTTCAGCGAGCGGTGTGACCTTGGAGACTCTTGATGATGGATGATTGTCTCACCAATGATATGGTATGTTGTTGGTATGACTCCTCGCGAAGGATGGACTTGGGGTGACCTGGAACTTGCGGGGTGACTCTTAGCGATAGCCTAAGTCTTGCCGACAGATGTTCATATCGGTATGACTTGAGGACTCGTTATGACTCATAGTGACTAGCGATTATCTGGGTGATGGGTCTATTGAGGATGTCGGTGAAAGGTCTTGTCAATCTTGCCAATAGAGTAAGTCTCGCCGATGGGAGTGTTGATGTCGATGTGACTTTTGAACTCATTTTGATCTCCTGCCGATAGTAGTGACTCTTGTCGATAGCAATGGATTTGTAATTGGGTATTGTGGCATCGGGGAGACACAGCTAGTGTCTCACTGACATGCGACATAGTTTTTTGAACTCAGTGTAACCTGTTGCCGATGGTGATGACTCTGGGTGATAATGACAGATGGGCTTTGTGGCATTAGGGAGACACAGCCTAGTGTCTCATCGACATGTGACACAGTTTGAATGCCTTGACCGAATGACTATCCTACATGGTTTGTCTTTGACCAATCAGAGAAGCAGAATGGGAACCGCTAGCAGTTGGACTGTTGTGGTCATTCCTATGAGGAAGATGAACAGACCATGAAGGACATGGATATACTCTATAATCGAAGATGATGAACAATTTGATGAACAGTTGGATGAGTAACAGTGTGAGATAACGAAGTGTTGCTCGATTGAATACGAATTGTTTTGAGTGAATTCAATGGATGTTTTCTAAGAGCATTTTTGTGTAAGGTTGATTAGTGATTATTATGCTGTTGTAAATTGACATCAGAGAGTGAAGCCCGTACTTTGTATGTAATTTGTTTACTGTAATACAAAGGGGTTTTTCTTGGTGTGGTGGGTTTTTCTCCCGTAAGGGTTTTCCCACGTAAATCTGGTGTTCATCTGTGCATGTTAATTTCTCTATTTCAGTTATTTCTTTCAAGTGTATCTTAATTGGACTGTAATTGAAAATTTAAAGTCACCTCTGCATTCTTCCCTGAGGTTTTGACGTTAGGATAGTTAGTTCTGCACCTTAGCTTTCCTTACAAATATGAATTGTGGCAAACCACAATGCCAGAGACAAGTTACAAAACCATTAGTCGACCCTTTGGTTAGCATTCTCTGCAATGCTCCCTCTCTAAGGATCTTAGGGTTTACATGTAGCTTTGAGTCATAGATATTGTCTATGAATTCCTTAACTACCTCATCTTTGACAGGGTTGCCTGGCTGTGACTTTGGTATGCGCAAAGCTCCGCTCCTGTGGTGCTAGGGCATTAGCATATGAAATTTTTCCAAAGATGTTGGTGTAGCCCAACCTTACAAATGAGACTCTAGCATGTCGATCAGAAGATGATGCTTCTACCATTTTTGTGTTCTTGGAAGGATTTGCAGAAAACCTCTTTTAGAGAAACCATTGCTTGAGAGCTTCAACACTTAGCAAAATTTTTTGCTTTTTTGGCACATTCAATTTTCACACGTACATGCAATAAATGTGTTATTACTGATAGCTTATTAAGTTTTTCCAACGAGGCAATACGTGTAGAATGGGGTTCGTACTCTTTGAAAATTTCACCCTCACTATGAGAATGAATTTATTACATTCCTTACGCCACCCTTTTGATAGATAAGCTTTGAGCAATGGGAAGCGTACTTTGAAAAGACATTGGCATTTGATTAAGTAGGGGTTGTCCCTTTAAGAAACATGTTTTCACATAGTTGAGTAGGTTGGAATTGATGATGACGACGGAAACATGGCACCATATTGTACATGAAAACATTAACTCCCAACGCCTGAATTAATTTCTTAAAGCTAGGTTAAAAATCCTCTGTAGGATTTACCCTTCACTTCTTATTGCCTAAATATATCTTTTGTTGTCACTTGATGGGGAATGAACTTCTTGTTCATCGGCCTCCCTAGCACACATTTTTCTATAAATAACAACATCCACTTTGTGAAAATACTCATTGAGTTAGCATTGATTTTGTGAGCTCTTTTCGCTGCATTCTTTTCTTCATGAGTCTGTAAATTTCCTTACTGCCATTATGACTGGTCTAGGTACCCCAATTTGGCTCTTGATTTAGAAGCTACATAATTCTTTTTAGGAGAGGTCAGTAGTGAGAGGATCAAGCGCTTGATAGGAACGAAGGACCTCCTCATGATCATGGTGTTCAAGTGGGTTCTCAGAAAGACTATGTGAAAGACGAGAACTAGCCGTGTTGTAATTTGAACATCGTTTCCTAATTCGTGGCTTCGTTGTTGGACTTGAACATTTCCAAGCCTTGGATCCTCAAGATTTTCATGCCATGTTTGATTCGACATATCTAGATGGGCTGGGAAAAGTGATTTAAGTGGTTATTCTCGGCGATGGCATTCTATCTGCCATGAATATTTGGAGGCATGTTGATTATGCGGAAGCAGTGCCTTGGCTGCCCTTTCTTACAAATTTTCAGAACCTAGACCTAGAGAGACATTGACTACTATCTCGACCCAAGGCCTCCTTTCTCCTGAGGGTGTATAACATGGAGTGTTACCCTGGGGTTGAGTGAAAAAACCACTTTGAGTTATTGGTCTACAGTCCCAACACCGAGGATTGAGGTTCGTGCCATGCCCATGTGCCCCATGTGTTGATTACTCCTTTATTGCCCTACTGATGAAACCCAAAGAAAACAACATTTTGACTATTACAACTGATGGAGGCTAAAATTCTTCTACTATTTTTTATGCTGCCTCCTCTTTTTACTTTTTGAAAATGTATATTTTTGGGTTTTTTGAAAGAGAGATTTTAAAGCTTCTGTTGGATCCCCTAGGCTCTATTGGGAATAGGATGCCATTTAATTGCAATCCTAAACATATTTAATGTGTCTCCTAAGTCCTTGGAAAGTGTTCCCCAACACTAGGATTAGAAAGAGATTAAATTCAAATGAAATGAACGGGTTAATTGACATTTGTAATTAATTCTAAATGATAGGAACATGTGAGGGCATCCAAGAAGAGTTCCTAAATAATAGGAGCACATGGGGCACCCACATGGAAGGTGGAACCCACCTTGAGTTAAGTTAACTGTTTGGAGAAAAATATAACACTTTAGTAATGCATGTAAAGATCCTAGAAATCAAGGATTGATGTTTACTTGCATGGAGTTCAGTTCGGTTCAGTTCAAATCAGTTTAGTTCAGTTATGGTTCAGTTATCTTCAGTTGCATGTAGTTAGTTTGAGTTGCATGTTAGTCAACTTCAGTTGACTTGAATTTCATGCTAATGACTTGAGTTGCATGACAGATAATAGGTGACTACTTACAATTAAAAGGGGATGATCAATCATGCATGATATTTGCATGAATGGTGGAGAGATATGTTTTAGTTAACAGAGATTGACTTGGACCCACCTTGGGCACCCAAGTTGGTATGTTGGAGTTAACACTTTTGCATGATAAGATATTTTATAAGGATAAGTTAAGTGGGCCCATTCTTGGGTGCCAACTTTAAGGAGAAGCTTACAAGATATCTTTGAAATCAATGTTGACTTATGACTTTAGTTTGGGATGCCCAAATTGATGAAGGACTTGGTTTGACATCTTTTTTCATGGGAGAACTCAAATTTCAAAAAATAGGCATAGGTTTTGTGACATAAGCTTTGTGATTTGTAATTGTAAACTCTTCAGAGTTTACAAGGCTCATTATTGTCTATAAATTGTAGCAAGTTGAAGAGAGATTGATCAGATTTTATTGTAGGTTGTGAAGAAGAATTGTTGAAGGAAAAAGAAGCATCTCAAGTAAGGATTGATAAATAATTATTGTAATCTTGTTCTAAGGTTAAATAATACAAGCACTATTGATTCTGGTGGTGGAGTTTTTTCCCAAAAGGGTTTCTCCACGGTATATGTTGTGTCACTTCTATCTTCTGGTCTTATTCTTCTACAATCTTATGTCTACTTCTACAAATGGTAAAATGAATCTAAATAGATAATCATCCACAAAGAAATTGTAACAAAGAACACTTATTTAGATCTACAGTATAATAGTTTTAGAAGTTTTAAAGCTACATAATTACCTCCATTTTCAGCATTTGGTATCAGACCTAACGGTTGGGTAGAGTTTGGGATGCCTTTCTCTTAAAAGTTTGAAGGTTTTTTGGTTGTAGTGGGAGATTTTACTATTGTGTTATTATTGATTTTGGAAAATAAGTTTGTTACAATGATTTTTAATTCTCATTTAGATATTGAAAGATTCAATGGATCTAATTATGAGATGTGGAAACTAAAAATGGAGGATTTCCTTGAAGAGAGAGATAAGTGGTTAGTTGTTGGTAATGAGACAAAGTCACCTCCAATGATGTCAGATGAGGATTGGGCTAATCTTGATAAGAAGGAAAGAGGGACCATAATATTATGTCTTGTTGATGTTGTTCTCTTGAATGTTTTAGAAGAAACTATTGCATATAAATTATAGGTGATATTTATCAAACTAAAAGTCTTACTAATAAGTTGTATCTGAAAAGATAGTTGTATTCTTTAAAGATGAAAGATGGTGATTCTGTTGAAAATCATTTGAATGCTTTTAATTTGATTCTAAGCCAGTTAGCATCTGTAGATGTAAAGCTAGAAGATGAGGATAAATGCATTTTTTTACTTTGTTCTTTACTAGAATCTTGGGAAAATCTAATTGTTGCTATCAATGGTAGTGGTGCAAATTCAAAGATGGACAATATAATTCCTACTCTCCTATCAGAGGAGATGAGGAGGAAGTCTAAAATGGAAATCCAAGATGCTTTGTTTGTAAAAGGTAGGCTTGAGAAAAAGGAACCTAAGGGAGACAAGGAAGGGAAGGGTAAGTCCAAAGGACAGAGTAAGGTAAAGTGTTGGAATTGTAGGAAATTGGGACATGTGAAGAAGGATTGTAAGAACAAGAAAAAGAGTTTTGATTCTTCTACAGAGGAATCCTCAGATGACAGCAATCATGCATTGATCATTTCATGTAAAAATGTTAGTGATGATTCTTTGCTTAATTTTAAAGAGTGATCTTCGTGAAGAGGATGGTAGTCATGATGCCATGTGTAGCTCATACCACGGTTCAGTGGGAGTTGTTGGAAGTGATGTGGATGCATCATTGGTAAGGTTATCCTCATGTGATTGGGGATATGTTTTTTCTTGGTTTAGAGTGGTTGCTATTATTTCATGGTTTACTCTTGATACATGTTTAGAGTTTGGCATGGTACTTGTTCTCTTGAGACTAGGATGTTTATGTATGTTATGATGCATGTGATCTCCTTGGAGGAGATGGTTAAATCATGTTGTCATGTTTATGTTTTTGATTCATGATTGGAGATTTGACATTGATCTTGTGTAGTTCTATTTTGTATTGGGTACATTAATCATTTGCTTGATTACTTCATGATAGTGCTATGTTGCATTTGGAGTTTGGCATGGATTGGTTGGTTACAGGTCTTCATGGATACTTGGAGAAATAGGTGAGGCTTGAGTTCTCTTATGGTAAGAGATATATGTTGGAATGGTTGCTTGTAAGAAAATATTTTTCAATAGTAAAGATCAATAAGCCTACACCTTGGTTGGACGTAAGTTCAACACACTTAGTGGTTTCACATGCCTCCAAAGAGGTAGTTTGGTTATAGAGACTTGAGAAAGGTATTGGTTTTAATTGCAAGTAAGTTAAACTTGAATGTGATAGTCAGAATGATATTTAGCCAAAAATCCTATGTATCATGCTCGTACTAAGCATGTTGATGTTCAGTATCACTTTGTGCGTGCGAGAAATGGTTGAGAGTGGGAAGGTATTAATTGAGAAAGTTGACACTTTGATTAATGTTGTAGATTATCTTACGAAACCAGTTCCTATAGATAAGTTCTCTTGGTTTTGAATATTAATCATTTGCTTGGAGCTTCATGATTATGCAAGTTGCATTTGAAGTTGGCATGGATTGATTAGTTGGTGCAAGAAGGCCATTGGCCTTGAGTCCTATACTTGATTTATAATAATGATTCCTTATTTAGAATAATTGTAATGTATAATATCAAGTGGAAGAATGTTGGGAATGGGATGTCATTTAATTGAAATCCTAAACATATTTCATGTATCTCCTAAGTCCTTAGAAAGTGTTCCCCAACACTAGGATTAGAAAGAGATTAAATTCGAGTGAAATTAACATGTTAATTGACATTTGTAATTAATTCTAAATGATAGGAACATGTGAGGGTGTCCAAGAAGAGTTCCTAAATAATAGGAGCACATGGGGTTCCCACATGGAAGGTGGAACCCACCTTGAGTTAAGTTAACGGTTTGGTGAAAAAGATAACACTTCAATAATGCATGTAAAGATCCTAGAAGTTAGGGATTGATGTTTACATGAGTGAAGTTCAGTTCAGTTTAGTTCAGATCAGTTCAGTTCAATTTATTTTAGTTTAGTTCAGTATCAGTTTAGTTATGTTCAGTTTAGTTTAGTTTAGTTCAGTTCAGCTATGGTTCAGTTATCTTTAGTTGCATACATAGTTAGTTTGAGTTGCACGTTAGTTGACTTCAATTGACTTGAATTGCATGCTAATGAATTGAGTTGCATGGCAGATAATAGGTGGCTACTTACAGTTAACAGGGGATGATCAATCATGCATGATATTTGCATGAATGGTGGAGAGATATGTTTTAGTTAACAGAGGTTGACTTGGACCCACCTTGGGAACCCAAGTTGGCATGTTGGAGTTAACACTTTTGCATGATAAGATATTTTATAAGGCTAAGTTAAGTGGGCCCATTCTTGAGCGCTAACTTTGAGGAGAAGCTTACAAGATATCTTTAGAATCAACGTTGAGTTATGACTTCAATTTGGGATGCCCAAATTGATGGACTTGGTTTGAAAAAAAAATTCACGGGAGAACTCTACTTGCAAAAAATAGGCATAGATTTTGTGAGATAAGCTTTGTGCTTTGTAATTGTAAACTCTTTGGAGTTTACAAGGCTCATTATTGTCTATAAATTTTAGCAATTTGAAGATATTTTGATCATATTTTATTGCAGGTTGTGAAGAAGAATTGTTGAAGGCAAAAGAAGCATCTCAAGCAAGGATTAATAAAAAATTATTGTAATCTTGTTCTTATGTTAAATAATACAAGCACTATTGATTCTGGTGGTGGAGTTTTTTCCTAAAAGGGTTTCTCCACAATATATGATGTGTCACTTCTATCTTCTAATCTTATTCTTCTACAATCTTCTATCTACTTCTACAAATGGTAAAATAAATCTAAACAGATAATCATCCACAAATAAATTGTAACAAAGAACACTTATTTAGATCTATAGTATAATAGGTTTACAAGTTTTAAATCTACATAATTACCTCCATTTTCAACAGGATCAAAAGCTCGTACCATCTAGTAAATATTTCTTGATGAATATAAGATATAGTACTTTCTATTGTTTTTGTGTTCACTCTCATGGCTTTATTCGCAAAAACGTATTTTACAAAAAATTACAAATGGTACATAACTGTAAATTTTAATGAACTTGTGCATACTTTAATTGAATATTTTTAGATGAATACCATTTACCAATATTTCCAAAACATCACCATTCATATCCTCCAACTCATACACATTTCTTTCCTTGCATGTATGGATGTAGAAGGGACCCTTCCACAATGAATCAAACTTTGCATGTTGCCCTGGTTTTGCAACTCATTCATCATATTTTAGCACAAGACTCCCCTCCCTAAAATCTAGGTTGGAGGCCTTTTTATCAAACCATCGTTTGACCACATGCTGGCATCTGATCATGGCATCAAACACCTTTTCCATTTTTTCTTTGAGGCTTAAGAGCTTCGCCAATCTTACCTCCATTTTTTTTGTCTTCCTCAACTTCTAAAGATTTTAATAGTTGTAGCATCAAGATTTCCATGGAAATGGGTAGAACTGCCACTTTTCTATACACCAATTTTTAGGGAGAGGTTTTTAGAATCTGCTTAAGCATAATTCTATCAGCCCATAAGGCTGCTCGCAGATGCTTGTGCCATTCTTTTTGGTGTTCAAACCTGATGTGCTTTATCAACCTAATCAGGTTCTTGTTAGTTGACTCTGCTAACTCATTTCCTTGTGGGTAGTAATTGGATGAAGTCTTGAGGTAGACCCCATGTTTAAGAGAGAATTCCAACATCCCATAGCCTACGAAGGCTCATGTGTTTTAAGAAATGATGGTTTTGGGTGAGCCAAACCTTGCTACCAATTCTTTGAGAAAACTGACAATTTTTGCTTTTGTAGTGTTCTTTAGGGGAATGGTCTTCGTCCATCTTGTGAAATAGTTAGTCACCAAAAGTATCCACTTGTGCCCAGTGCTAGAGAAGGGATTTATGATCCCAATAAAATCCAAACCCCATTGTGAAAAGGGTTCCTCAATCACAATCAAATTCAATGGCTAAGTAGAGTTTTTCCATTTACCCATGAAATACTAACATTGAGTATATCTTCACACTAGCTGATGGGCCTTAGAGAACATTGTAGGCCAATAATAGCCTACCTACATTATTTTCAAGGTGGTGGCCTTGGCAAAGAAGTGTCCACCTTCAAGGCTATTGTGGAATTCATTTAGAATTCTTTTGGCTTGTGGTTGGTCCACGCAATGGAGAAGGACTTTGTCGTAGTTTCTTTTAAATAGAAACCCCTCAATTAATACATACCTAGTACTTTGTAGTTGGTAGTAGCATTTTTAGTGAGGTAGGGTGTCGATTGGGTATTTCCCAGTTTGTATGAATTGCATCTGATCAACCACCCATGATTTATCGGACTCAAATTGGTTCACCTAGACCTGATCGATCTCTTCTTCCGTCGGAGGGCCCAATTCTTGTGTGAGGTATTCACAAAGACCTCTTCCTCATACCAGCTTGGTTGGTCAGATGTCCACATCGTATTCCAAGATCTTGGTGATCCAATTATCCCTCTTTTCGGTTATCTCACCCTTAATGATATACTCTCTAACGTTGGGATGAGCAACGAGGATAGTAATTCTACTAGCTAATACCAGATGCCAAATTTTGTTAGGCTCTTTACGATAGAAAAATATTATTTTTCAATGAAATTATACCCGGTCTCATCCTTTGAGAGTCCTTGAGTGGAAAGCGATGGGATGCTCTTCGCTTTCCTCTTTGTCCTTTTGACTGAGCACTAAAGCTATGCTATGTTGGCCGCTGTAAACATAAAGCAGGAAATCTTTGGAGAAATCTAAGTTGGCCAACATCAGAGTTGTACATATGGCTACCTTTATCTACTTGAAAGAAACCTTACCTTCAAGAGTCCATTTGAATGTTGAGCCTTTCTTCAACATCAGCGTGATGGGTCTCGCGATGCCTATGAAATCTAAAATAAACTGGCTAACTAAGTTAATCTTCCCTAGAAAAGACTGTAACCCCTTCTAGTAGATAGGTAGCAACAGTCCCATTATAGCCTTCACCCTTTAAAGGTCTATGGATATTCCTTCCTTTAATACCACAAATCCAAGCAGCTTGCCTTGTGGTATGCCAAAAACACATTTTTGGGGATTTAAAGAAATTCTGAATTGTTGACACTTCTAGAAGACCATTTCTAGATTATCAAAATGATCATTTTTTGATTTGGAGAAAATGGTCAGGTCATCCAGATATATTAGAATGATCTCATTGATCAATCCTTTAAAGGCGATGTCCATCGCTCATTAAAAAGTGGCACCCACATTGGAGAGTCTAAAGGGAATCTTTGTGTATGCGAACGTCCCCCACTTAGTGGTAAATGTTGTTTTGTGCTAGTCTTCTTCATTTACATAAACCTAGTTATACCTCAAAAAACCATCAAGCAACAAGAACATCTTTGATCTGACCACGGTCTAAATAATTTGCTCCATTGAAGGAAAAGGGTAGTGATCTTTTAGTGAGGCTTTGTTCAAATCTCGAAATTCCACATAGAGTTGTATGCCACCATTCTTCTTTTGTACCATGACCAAATTGAACACCCAAGTAGAATGCTTGATTAGAAAGATGATTCTTGATTCAACCAATTTGGTAAGTTCTTGCACCATCAGTGTCTCCACCTTTGGATTAACTGGCCTTTGTTTTTGTCGGATGGGCTTTGAACCTTCGGCTAGGTTGATAGTATGTTGGACGATGCCTAGATCGTATCCCTTGAGATCATCGTAGGTCTAGGCCATGACTCTGTCATATTTAGCACAAAAGCCTTTCAACCTTTCCTTGTCTACCCACAAGACATTCCTTTCAACTTTTAGCTTTCTACCTCCTTCGATGTTGAGGTCTTTGTATTCCCCTTTGTTAGCTATGAATATTTGCTTACTATTTCTTACATCTTCACAGTCGACAAAATTCTCGAGAGAAATCAAGCCTTGTGGGAGCTTATTGCCTTTTAATTGAATTACCCATTCTTTGGTAACCTTTCTGACTTCGAACTGTGAATGATCGGGAGATCTACCTGACTTTTGTAAGAACGTGGTGATATGAGCATCATCTTCAAAGACTTGCCAATTTTTTTCATTGTCGGGTATTAATGGGCAAATGATGTTATGCACTGCATGTTGATTTAATGGTTGATCCAGGGGTTGGCTCAAATTATGAGCCAATTGAATCCATCTGATTTGTGATGGATTTATGAGATTACGAAATAACTTGTATGTTAAAAGCTTCAAAACCTTCAATCAAGTCCCATATTTTGTGTCGGTAAGATCTCATCCTCATATTTTTGGTGGCCGCCTATTTGGGGACTTGGCTTACAACTAGCTCTGAATCTTCAAACACTTGTATTCTCTTTACACCCATCTGCTATGTGAGAATCAAACCATGGGACAAAGCCTCATACTTTGCATCGTTATTTGAGCACGATAACTTGAAGTGGAAAGCTTTGAGGGTCTCTGATCTAGTTGGAGACACTAGTCAGATGTCGGCTCTAGAACCATTTTTGCATTTGGCACCATTGAAATGTAGTGTCCCTAGACTATTGTCACCCAGTTCTCTAGGTTCCTCATGTTCCTTTACCAATTTTAGGACCTGGTCATCATCAAAAATCACACAGTTGCCTAGCCTGGTAGCATGGAAATTCTTGAATGGGTTGGAATCGATGAATTGATTGAGAAGGACCTTCTCTTCAGGAGTCTAACCACTTGTGTCCTCCTCATCTTCCATCATCTCTATGCAATGCGTCTCCTTTTTTGAGAAGGAAGTATGTGCTACTTCAAAGCTCAATACCACATCTTTTTCTATATGTTTGGGGTGCAAAGATTCTGATAGGATCTTCATATTTTCCTCATGCTTTGTCTATAATATCAAATGAGACCAATCAAGTGCCAGATATCCGCCAAGTTTTGTCTTAAAGTCTCTTGAAAGACACATTTCAAAAATGGGGGGAATGTCAATTATGACCACTTCTTGTGAGACGATTTGGCTTGGACATGAGAATAGGGTCAAAGAAAGATCCTTGATGCAGCCAATAGTTGAGACTTTTTTCCCATCTAATTGCATGATCCCTTTCTCAAGAGGCTTATACTTAAGATTCAAGGCATCGACCACTTTTTTGGGCATGATCATGGTACTAGCTCCCGAATCAATCATATTATTATGCAAAAACTTATCTCCCACAATAAGCATTAAAAAGAAAGGGGTAGGCTTTAGTTTTCTTACCCTTTTTATGTTTGTATTGTCTATGGCATTCATGTATGAGCTCCCAAGGGTTGGGGTTTTGATGCGGGCCCTTTTCCTCTATCTTGATTGTGCGGTGGAATCACATCTGACTATGGTGATTGTTCTTTCTTTTAATGCCTCCTGGAGTAATGTCTTTTTCTCCGATATTGATATAACATCCTACAAATATGTTAGTGGGTGCTTTCTTTAATTGCTCCACCACATTAAGAGTTCCAACTGGTGGGACTTTTGGCTTGAATGGTGGTATTTCTTTTGTCTTAGGAAAAGGGCGGTCTGACATAGATGGGCTCAATGCTTTGTCTATATCCTTCCCTAGTAATGGCAGAGCTTGCAACTGATGAATGGGTCATATTTGTGAAGCTTGATGTACTTGTGGTTGTGTTTGTTGCATGTACTCTCTGGTGAGTCTTCTTTTAGATCATGTATTGTAATTTGATTGTACCTATGGAGTGTTGTTTTTCACATCATTTGCAAACACTGCTTCCACCTCCTCCATCCAAGAATTTTTTTTTGGTCTAGTGAGCTATCTAGCTCTTGTTCTAAGGACATCCCTTGTGTCTGTGCTCTGAAGCAAGAATTTTCCATTTCGAGAGACTGATACTCTTCTGTGTTCGAAAACACACCCTAGCCTCTTTTCTCCACTATCTTCTGCAATAGATTTCCCCATGGACAATTTTAGGGCATATGACCATTGTTACATGGGAAGCACCATGCGTTCTCATCTTCTCAATTTTACTTCTCTCCTCAATTAATTCAGTTCACTCCCACTCATTTTGAGTTAATGAATCAATCAATGCACTTAACGAATTCATGAAAATAGTTAACTGAAATCATGCAACTAGTTCCATCCAGCTAACTGATCAATCAATTCCTCTCATTGATCCTCCACTATCAATCTCTTCAATTTTTCTTTTTGATCTTGATCATCCATCCAAATTATCCTTTTCTATAAAATAGACCTTCATTCTTATTTGGAGGCTAACCATAAATTTTTTATATTTTTCTATCATTATCATATTCATATTCATTTGAGCTTAAGCATAATAGTGCATACATGAAATCTGAGAGCAAAGGAAAAATGGAGAAGAACAATGGAGATAATTCAATCTTGACATAGCCAGAAAGGAAGGTATATTGCTTTGATTTATTGATTCTTATGCTTGATTGTGCTTCATTGATAGATTAAACTTGGATTTCTTGAATTACATAGTTTAGTGGTCGCTATTCATGGTTCATGCTTATTTAAACTTGATTTTTGGTTGTATAGTAACTATGATAACTTGTGAGGTGTCTAAGATTTTCCAGGAGGAAAAGAGCATGTTAAGAAGGATTTAATTGTGGACTTGGAAAAAATAATGAGTTGTAGAAAAGGTAGGATAAGACTACTTGAATGCCCAAGTTAGGTAGTGGTGGTTTTTAATTTTTTGTTAGTTAACTAAACTTGTTTTGAGAATTGAATTTTTTGCATGGATATGGACACCTAAATTGGTTAGTGGTTTCTAGCACAAGGTCTTAGAAATCATTCATGGTTTATAGTTTATTTTATGCCTATATATTGAATGATTGATTTGGATTCTTTATGATAGGATTTTGTAGGTTTTATTATGCCACCAAAATTTCTCCATTGTTATATTATTTTTATGATATCTTATGAAGGCTTGATTTTAGAGTTAATTTTGTAACCATTATAGTTGTTTATAATACATTTAGTTTGATTTTGGAGGCTAGGTTTTTTCCCAAAGGTTTTTCCAAGGTAGTAATGTGTCAACTATGTTTTTAATAACTTGCATGTCTATGCATGTGTTGTTTTCTTATCAAGGATTATTAGATCTAAGTATATTTATATTATCTCTCCTCATAGATTATTTATGAATCATTTATGTCATCTCAACTTGATTTCATTTGGTATCAAAGCCTTATCAACTCAAGTCCTAGGTATTAGGAAAAATATTTTTTGAATTAATTTTGGTTTAGTGGGATCTATGCATATAGGGTATGTTTGCTATATGGAATATGGAAATCACATATATATTGGAGATGGAAACATTTAGCAACATTAACTTTGAGTTTTGAAAGCTCAATATGTTTGTATGTGGCGACTAATCATGCAAATACTGTACACTCATAACGTATCCTCGTCGAGGTTTAGGGGTGATAGCCCCCAATAGCAGAGGTTTGGGGGCACAACCCCTAAAAAAAATTCATTACCATGTCAAGGTTTTCCCACTGACACGTCAAATGAAAAAAATGACTTTGTAAAACCCTAATTATAGAAGCTTCCAAAAATCTTGTTATAAGTGGTTGGGATGTAAGTTGCAGTGTGTGTAATTCACAAGATTGTAATCTGTTTTACACTGGATAATAAAATCACTGGGTGACTGAGTTTTTGTGGATGTGGCCCATATTGGGTGAACCATGTTAAATTTTTGTGTTGATCTATTTTGTGTTATTAATCATTGTTATTTCTAGGTTATTTAATTTGCATATGATTGTTAATGTTTATTGCTTCGATCTACCTAAATCCTAACAACTAGTATCAGAGTCGTGTGTATTTCGGTTGATTGGTAGGGAACCTCTAGATTTGAGTGGGAGCAATGGAAGAAGGAAAATTCAAGGTTGAGAAGTTCAACGGCCAAAATTATCAATTATGAAAGATGCAAATGGAATATTATTTGTATAAAAATGATCTATGGCATCCATTGCAAGGAAAAGCAAAGAAAGATGCTACAATGTCCAATGAAGAATGGGATATTTTGGATAGAAAGGCACTAGGAACCATTCGATTATGCCTAACACCATCTGTGGTATGCAATATATCAGAAGCAAAGACAACAGAAGATCTAATGGAAGCTTTGGCTAAATTATATGAAAAACCCTCAGCCTCAAATAAGGTATTTCTCATGAAGCATTTGTTTAATCTAAAAATGATTGAAGGTGGATCTGTGATAGATCATTTAAATGAGTTTAATACAATTACTAGTCAGTTAACTTCTGTAAAAGTGAATTTTGATGAAGAGGTGAGGGCTCTCTTAATTTTATGTTCTTTGCTAGAAAGTTGGAATAACTTGGTAATGGTTGTAAGTAACTTTGTCTCTGGTTCAAATACATTAGAATTTGATGAAGTTGTTGGTGTTATCCTTAGCGCGGAAATGTGATGAAAAAGCATAGGTGAAAATTCAACATCAGGTAATTCTTTGACTATAGAGAACAGGGGAAGAACAAAGGAGAGAGGAAAAATCCCTACAAATTGTGGGAAGTCACAAGGGAAGTCAAAGAAAGGTAGATCTAAATCCAGAGGAAGAATGGATTACTGGCACTATGGAAAGCTAGGTCACTTGAAGAAGGATTGTTGGTCTCGAAGAGGAAAACAAGGCGATAGACAACATGATGAAAGTAAGGAAGCTAATGTTGCAAGTAATAAATTATAGGATGCTTTAATTCTATTGCTTAGATAATGATAATGATTCCTAGGTAATAGATTCAGGGGCTTCATTTCATGCCACACCCCATAGGAAATATTTTGTAGATTATGTTCAAGGTAATTTTGGACAAGTATATTTGGGTGATGATGAACCCTATCAGATTGTTGGAAAAGGAAAGATAAAAATCAAGTTGCAGAATGGAATTGAATGGTTGCTACAAGAGCTAAGGCATGTTCCAAATTTGAGAAGGAATTTAATTTTTGTAGGACAACTGGGTAGTGAAGGCTACATAGTTACCTTTTCAAATAAATTTTGGAAGGTCACTAAAGGTGCATTAGTAGTAGCTAAAGGTGAAAAGGTAGGCACATTGTATTTGTGTAACGGTAATACTTACTCTACCTTAGCTGCTACAGAAACAGTTTCTACTAAGATAGTTACAACACTTGCGAAAGGGACAAAAACAAAATTGAGGAACCATAGACTTGGGCACATGAGTGAGAAAGAGATGGAGATCCTTCACTCCAAAAAATTGCTACCAGGTATGAAGCATATTGACTTGGAGTTTTGTGAAAATTATGTTTATGAAAAATAGAAAAGAGTCTAATTTATCAAAGTTGGAAAAGAGAAGAAGAAAGAAATTAGAGCTTCTGCATTCAGATGTATGGGGACTAACTTAGGTATCTTCTCTTGGTGGATCTTGTTATTATGTTACTTTTATTGATGATGCAACTAGGAAAACATGGGTGTATTTCCTAAAACAAAAATTAGAAGTGTTTGAAACTTTTAAAAAGTGGAAAGCTTTGATTGAGAATGAGACAAGAGGTTGAAGTGTCTCAAATCTAATAATGGAGGTGAGTATTGCAGCAGATAATTTGAAAATTATTGTTCATACAATGGAATATGTAGGAAAAAATTAGTTCCCGAAACCCCACAAGAAAATGGTGTGTTTGAGAGGATGAATAGGACCATATGGAGCGTGCAAGGAGCATGAGATTGCATGTTGGACTGCCCTTACAGTTTTGGGTAGATGTTGTACATACTACTATTTATTTAATAAACAGGGGACTTCCAAATCCTTTGAATGGTGGAATTCTAGAGGAGGCATCGACGAGTAAAAAGGTAAACTATTCATTTTTGAAAACCTTTGGTTGTGAAGCTTTTTCCCAAGTTGATATTGAAAATAGAACCAAGCTTGAGGCTAAGTCTAAAAAATGTACCTTCATTGGATATGGAGTAGATGAATTTGGTTATTGGTTATGGGATTATGAAAATCATAAAATCATTAGGAGTAGAGATGTTATATTCAATGAGAAGGTCATGTATAAGGATCAACTACAAGAAAAGAAGCATGAACGGGCCAAAAAG
This sequence comes from Sequoia sempervirens, assembly GCA_007258455.2. Classification (NCBI taxonomy): domain Eukaryota; kingdom Viridiplantae; phylum Streptophyta; class Pinopsida; order Cupressales; family Cupressaceae; genus Sequoia; species Sequoia sempervirens. The sequence continues at coordinate 80,448 of VDFB02282342.1, read as the reverse complement.
GAATATGTGGTGCTGGATGAGATTCCAGAAAATAAAATGCCAGTGGTACCTGATGCTCAGTAACAACAAGTTATCCCATAGACTCCTGCAAGTGTTATATGTTTTACAAGGATAATTAGACCTCCAAAAAGATTTTCTCCATCATTATATTCTATATTGTTAACTGATTCTAGTGAACCTAAAGGTTATGAAGAAGCAATGTAGGTAGATACCAAAAAGTAGTGGGAGCTAGGCATGAAAGAGGAAATGGATTCCTTCCTACAAAATCACACTTGGGACTTAGTCCAATTACTTGCAGGTAAAAGAGCATTGCCAAATAAATAGGTTTACAAGTTGAAGGAAGAAAATGGAGGAAAGAAAAGATATAAGATCAGACTGATGGTAAAAGGTTTTGTATAGAAAAAGGTATAGATTTTGATGAAATATTTTCTCTAGTTGTAAAGATGACTTCTATTAGAACTATTTTAAGTCTTGTGGCTATGGAAGACTTGCATCTTGAATAGTTAGATGTGAAAACAACATTTCTCCATGGGGATTTGGAAGAGGAAATATACATGCAACAACCACAGGGATATGAGGTCAAGGGTAAGGAGGAATTGTGTGCAGGTTAAAGAAGAGTTTGTATGGCCTGAAGCAAGCACCTCGACAATGGTATTTGAAATTTGATAGTTTTATGGCTGAAAAAGGTTACAAAAGATGTCATTATGATTATTGTGTTTATTTTAAGAAATTGGATAATGGCAACTATATTATCCTGTTGCTTTATGTTGATGGCATGCATGTTGTTAGGTCTAACATGTAGCATTTTAATGAACTCAAGCAAAAGTTAGCAAATTCATTTGCTATGAAGGATTTGGGTGCAAAAAAACAAATCCTTAGTATGAGGATCACACAAGATAGGACAAACAAAAAATTATTTGTCTCAAAGTGAGTATGTAGAGAAGGTGTGGAAAACGTTTAACATGCAAGATGCAAAAGCAGTTAGTACACCTTTGCCTGGTCATTTTAAGTTGACTAAGGAGATGTGTCCAAAGACACCAGAGGAGGAAGATAAAATGTTTAAGATACCATATACATCAGCAATTGGTAGCTTGATGTATGCAATGGTATGCACAAGGCCAAATATTGTACATGCAATGGGAGTTGTGAGAAAGTATATAAGCAATCTAGGAATGGAACATTAGAATGTAGTAAAATGGATTCTCCAATATTTGAGAGGTACTACTTCAAAGAAACTATGTTTTGGAGGAACAAAATCTGCTCTAAAAGGATATGTTGACTCTGATCTGGAGGGTGATATTGATAGCAGGAGGAGTACTACAAGGTATTTTTTTACTATAGGAGGAATTGCAGTCAGTTGGATTTCAAGACTGCAAAAGGTTGTGCTTTCAACCACTGAAGTTGAGTATGTTGTTGCTACAAAATCCAGCAAGGAGATGATTTGGCTACAACGTTTTCTACATGAATTGGAACAACAACAAGAAGATAGCCCTTTGTACATTGATAGCCAGAGTTCCATTCATCTTGCTAATAACTCGGCTCTACATTCAAAAACTAAGCACATACAACTTAGATACCACTTCATCTGATCAGTTTTGGAGGATGGGCAGTTGAAGTTGGAAAAAATTCACACAAGTGAGAATCCTGCAAATATGTTCACAAAGGAGGTTACACAGGAAAAACTAATTTCCTCATCATTTTTCGTTGGCCTTCATGACTGATAATGGTGGACATAAGAAACTAGCCAAACCTGTAATCCAGTGGGAGCTGCAAGTGCAGCGATGTCGTCCAAGATCCGTCTCCAAGTGGGAGATTGTTTAGTGTGGAGCCTAATCAGTCTCCAAGTGGGTGATTATTGGTATGTGGCGACTGATCATGCAAATACTGTACACTCATAACGCATCCTCACCGGGGTTCAGGGTCAGGCCAGGCCCTGAGCGAGGGTTCGAGGATGGAAACCCCTGATAGCAACGGTTCGGGGGTGCAACCCCCAATTTGTTTTCCCATTAACACGTCAAGGTTTTCCCGTTGACACATCAAATGAAAAAAATGACTTTGTAAAACCCTAATTTTGGAAGCTTCCAAAAAGCTTGTTATAAGTAGCTGGGATGTAAGTTGTGGTGTGTGTAATTTGCAAGATTGTAATATGTTTTGCATTGGATAATAAAATCTTTGGGTGGCTGAGTTTCTATGGAAGTAGCCCATATTGGGTGAATCACGTTAAATTTTGTGTTGATCTCTTTTGTATTATTCTTCATTATTATTTCTGGGTTATTTAATATGCATATAACTATTAATGTTTATTGCTCTGATCTACTTGAATCCTAACACAATGTGGAGTATTTACTCATTAATTAAGACATATGACCTGTAATATCTAGAAAAAATTGTGTGTATGACTAAAATACTAGGTTGTGTTGGATAGGAAGGTGAGCATTATCAAACTTTACTTAATTGATTTAGTATTCCTTAGTATTTTAGAATAAATAACCATCAAAAACCTCTTGAAAATATTGGGGAACTTGTAGTAGATAAACTCCTTCTATTGTAGAAGTTATATTCTTTATGGATGGGTGAGGATGATTCTTTTGTTGATCACCTCAATGCATTTAACATGATCATGAGATAATTACAATCATTTGGGATGAAAATAGAAGAACATTGATGCATGATCTTATTATGTTATTTTCCAAACTTGTGGGATAACATGATAATGGTTATTGGAAGCACTAATTAAAATCTTATGGTTGATGAGGTAGTGGTTACTTTACTCTCAAAGGAGATGAGGAAAAAATATTTTGAACCTTCCAAGGATGTTTTGACTATTTGAGGATGGTCAAAGGAGAAAGGAGATCTAAATCTCATAAGAATTTAAAGTCTTTTAGTAGTTATATTTAAATATTATGATAGCTACACTTGAGGTTGAACTAAAGGTTTGAGATGGACTAGATTAAGAGAATAGTACTAAATATCTCTTCAATCTCAAAGTAGGAAGAACACCCACCTTTTATTTTTAGGAGGTCCATTTGATAGAGGTGATAACTAGAAATGTATAGATCTTCTAATTTTATGTGCATTTTTATTTTAATGTCTAACACTAATAAACCTCAAACTATGAAAGAGGCAATAGATATGGAGCACAATAAGTTTTGTCGGCCATAAATGATTATATGGCTACATTAAATAAGCATGAGGCTTGGGATTTGATTCTATTGCTAGAAGGAAGAATCATGTTGTTTGCAAATGGGTCTTCAAGAAGAAGTTTAGTTTAGATGGCCAAATATTGAGACTTATAAAGTGAGATTGGTTATAAAAGGATATTTTGAAGTTGAAGGGATAGAATTGGCAATATTTTTTTTCGGTTTCTAATTTAACCTCAATTTGGTTCCTATTATTTATTGAAATAGTTTTTCAATCTTAAAATTAAGTATATGGATGTGAGGATAACTCTCTTACATGATGACCCAGAGGAAGAAATATACATGACACAACCCATGTTTACTATGTGTAAATAAGGTTTAAAGGAATCAATGGTTTAAGTATTGAAGAAATGCTTATATGGTCCCAAATAGTCACTTAGAATATGGTACTAGAAGTTCAATTAATATATTTTAAAATTAAGATTTGTGAGGTTCAAATTAGATCATTTTGATAATCATAATAAATATGGTGATTATTTCCTTATTATTACTTTGCATGTGGATGATATGTTGATTTTTTATTACAACAAGGGGATGAATAGGGATATAAAGAAATAACTCTCATTACAGTTTGATATGAAGAACATGGTTTCTACTAAGCTCATCTTAGGTGTAGACATCATAAGAGATAGATCTAACATAAAATCTCTAGTTTGATTAAAGTATGTTGATTCTATGTTATATTGTTTCGATATGGTAGACAATAGACTAATGAATGTTTATATTTTGGTGGGGACTAAGTTATCAATTGAGCAATATTTTTCTTAATCTCTAGAGATGGATGACATATCTAATGTTTCTTATGCTAGTGTAGTTTCTAGTTTAATGTATCTTATGGTCTCAACCAAACCAAACATTTCCCAAACTATGAGAGTTTGGAGTCAATTTGTGGCTAACTTTGGTAGAGAGAATTAGGTAGCAACAAAGAGGTGCTTTAGATATTTTCAAGGAACTACAAATTATTATATTTTCTACCAAGGTTAATTTTACAACATAATAGATGTCACTTGTATCCAAGGGGTAGAGGTCACTTACAAAAAATCCAATAAGGACTTGTAACACTTGGAGACCCCGATACTTACTGACTCAAATTGGGTACCTCTAGGATATGTTGATAGCATAAAATATACTAGTACTTCTATTTTAATCTATTTGGTGGTTCTATCAACTAGATTATCAAGTGATAAAATATGGTCACTTTATCCATGAAAAAGGTAGAGTATATGGAATATACTCATTCCCATAAGGAGGTAATCTAGATTTGAGATTGTATTTATATTATGGGCTAATTTAAGCTATAGTACATATTGTACATGATAATGAGTTCTACCAACTTGGAAAAGAACCCAAATTTTTATGAATAAAGAATATAGATGTTTAGTTCAAATTTATTTATGATATGGTTGAGGATCGAAGGGTGATGCTTAAAAAGGTTTCCACTTTGTTGAATTTTACTAATGTAATGATGAATTCTATGGGCACATTAGAAAATAAAGTAGTGTAGTTAGTCTATGGGAATCTTGGCCCTTAGCAGTTAGTTTAAAATTTGATGTAGTTTCCCTTTTTCTCTTCCAAGGTATATGAAAAGTGAGAGAATGTTATGATAGGTGTCATACACTTTACAATCCTAATGTTTTATTTATTTATTTAACCCACATGTTTGAGGTGTCCCACTTGGAGTGTAATTATGAGTCACTTGTATCTTGTATTTTAGCAAGAGTAAGACTTGATCTTGTGAAGGTTGAAAATTATAATTGTTTCATCTCAATCATATAACTCCACTTATCATAAATACTTTCACTGACACCTAGTGCCAAGTGTGCATCAATAAAGGTGGAAGGTAAGACTTATGATCAAACAACAACATGAATGAGTCAGTTGATAAGGTTGGGTAACTCCTTTTTATTTAGGATTTACTAGAATAATTGAGTGTTGTTTGAGTTTTTGTCTTAGGATAAAGGAAATAAGTGATGAAAATTACCTTGATATAAACCATATTAAATTCACATACAAATCATAGTGGTTTTCACTAAGTTTATGTATGCTAGTTTATCTTGGACCAAGGATTAACACCTTTATGGGTAGATTCACTAACCATGTGGAGACTAAAATACCTTCTTCTTAACCCCTTAAAATTTATGGTAAAACATCTCACTTCATGCATGGATGTTGAAAGGAAAAAGGTACATGGAAACACTTCCTAAACTAATCTAGAGGAGAGTAAATTATGAAAATTAGATATTTATAATTATAAAAAGGAGAAACACATATAAAAATAAAAATTTTACCACAATATGAGTGTACATGGAGAAAATAATTTTGAGAAAAAAAAACACTTCAAAGCATGAAAAACTATATTATCAATAACAAGGTTATAAAAGAATCTTAGTGAGTATCACCTTAATATAACTAAGATAAATATTTAAAATTGCGAATAATGTTCTGTTGAAATTAAATATATATAAGATCCATTTGTAATCCAATAAAAAAAACATGTTATACAAACCATAAAATGCAGGATTACAAACCATAAGCTAAAATGATGCAAAAATACATCCCAAAATATTTAGTTAGAAACCTAAATAATCTAACTCCTAATATGGAATTCACATGAAAGCTGAGCAATTCATTCTAATTTATCATAAGAACATCATAATTCGATGTAGGCACTTAGACACATCGCAAGATCAAATGCAAAAATATTTTTAATATTATTTTAGTAGTCTAGCTTTTAGTTTTTTTTAGAATCTCTCTGTATATGGAACTTTGTACCAAACTGGCTAATTTGAAGTTTTCTTTTAAATTTAAAATGTAACAGTTTTGGGTAGTTCTACCGTAGTTTTGAAAATTATTTCTAGAAAACCTTTAATGACTTGCGTAAATTCCTTTTACAAGGGAATTCTTGGAGGTACCATGTCAAATGTGAAAAAAGAATCAAATTCATATCTTTCCTAGTTTGAGATATTTTAAAGTCGGAAGTCTGTTAAAAAATGTCGGTAGTTTATCAAAAATCTAAAAATATCAAGATTGTGGATGGCTGGAGTGAAATCATTTTGCAGGGAACTTGGGGACATCATTCCAAGCCTACTCACCAATTTTTGTTCAATTCAGAGATGTTTGAATTTTTTGCCTATCGACACTCGATTATGTCAAATTGACATATTTAGTTTTTCTCAAAATTGTGGAAGCAACATCAATTCATGTTTATTAATTAATTTTCTATATTTAAATAAAAAGATTAAGAATATTTGTGTAGGAAGCAATAAAAAAACCAAGAAGAGAAACAAAAGGTCATAGTATGAGGGAAGGTTGAAAGTCACCAGGTAGAGAATCTGAATAGGCACGACTTCTATAAAAGGGAATACTGTTGTTGGAAAATAGAGGGAGGATGTGCACCTATGGTTGATGTGTGGAATGAAAGAGAAATAAGGTGCAATCACCAAGAGAGGAGAGGTGGATGCCAAGTAAAGAAGATAACAAGGTTGCACACCATATGAGGAGACAAAATGAATGTAAATAGAAATAATAGACAGTGATAGAAGAAGGATACACCATGGACAAAGAAAGAGGAAACTCCATCATATGAATGGAGTAAATGAATGTAGACTTGAAGAGAAAGGATAGGGTCATGTATGGAGGAAGAAAGAGCAGCATGTACCAAATAAAATATACATTGCAAATGGGAAGTAACCCATAGTGTGATGCCATGTCAAAAAAAATCAACATAGTGCAAATTAAAATAGGAAGAGAGTAGGTGGCATTAGGGGAAAGGGGAGGTATGTGGGAACATAAGAAAATAATCTAGGAAAATTAAACAAAGATTGTGTAATAAGTGAGGAGAGAAAGAAGAAGTGTAGACATAATTTTAAAATAGCCAAGCTCATAAGAGAGTTAAAAATTGAACAAAGTAATTGCGGAAGAAAAAGAAGAAGTTGAAGGGTGCATACTAGAGGGAGAATCATGAATAGAGAAATTTGTGCAATGTAATTTTAATTGACTGGAAAATTGTCATTTGTAAGGGAAGCATTTAAAATAATTGTATTGTGTATTTAATGGTGAATGTTAATGGAATCTGAATTGTGAATTGAATGGGGTTTTATTTGACAAATAAAATTGTCAAAAACATTTGAATGAGATGTTGTAGATAGTTTCAGATTTGTAAATGAGGTTGAAATTAAGATAGGGAATATTTCTGAGTTGTTTGAGAGTCTTTGTTTTACGTCAATAATCCACTCAAAAACTTTGGTTTTTATTTCAAATTCATTATATCCATCCAAATATGCTTATGATGTGTTTCATAATACACATCATAAGTTAGCTAATAAGTTTAACTCATTCTCACAACTATTTTCTATGTCTTACATATTTTTATATTTCCCATTTGGGAGGACCAACTTTTAAAGGCCATAATGTTTAATCCAAGAGGTCATTGGGGACCATTTTTAAACTATAGAGCTCAAAAATATCTACATAGTAGTCATCCTTGGAAGTAATATTGAACACATTATGAGAAAGGTCAAGGAACCATTCTTAAGATATGTTAAAACAAGGGAAATGCATATCTCACAATGAATGATTCTTGTGTATCATACAAATCCTTTGTTCCAATAAAATAATGAAATATTACAATGAGATGGAATAACTACTACTAGTACTGTTGTGTCTGATATATTGTTATTTTATAAGAGTATGGTGGGATGAAAGTAGGTTTCAAACAAATAGTATATGGGCGTATTTATCATATATGGGTGGAAAATTCTAAATTTCATTTAAATGAAGAACATTACTAAAGTAAACCATCATTAACACATTACAGAAGATGGCAATGAGTTCACTAATAAATCTTATAAATAACCTAGAATCTATATGCACAAACTAAAATTAAATAATATTCCAAGCTAAAAACTTTTACATATATTACTTATACATTAGTAAACTCACACACTTCCTATATATCTTTGATAAGACACCTTAAAAAGAGATTTCAAGGGGTTTTACAACCTCTACAATGACAAACCAGATAAAGATAATTATTAAACCAATAAATGTGGTTAGGATAATCTATTATATTATCAAAACAATACAAAATACTCATGGAGACATCTAAATAGTCATAAAATAGATATAATATTCATTCCTCAATGATTTTAAAGAGTAATAAACAATTCAAATAATAAAACTAGGCTTATACATTTGATCTTCAAATATGCTCTGTACCTAATACAACATACAAGATAATACATGTGATTTTTCTTCCCTCTATTTTGTAACCATTAAAATATCCTTATTCCTTCCAATATGAATATATAACCTACTACCTAATTATTCTTGGAGGAAAATTTAAATTTTTGTAACCTCTGATGAGCACATGATTATACTGAGGAGGGGGGTGAATCAGTATAATACAAACTTTTATCAATTTAAACTTAATCAATTATAACAATAATAACCATGCAAGATCTTGATAATTAAGAATACAAGAACACTAAGATTTATGTGGAAACTCTTACAGGAGAAAACCACAACAAAAATATTGCTTTTATATAAATCTATTTTACAAACTTTGTAGGCACAAACCTACTAGAGGCACCTTGACCCCTCGTTCACTTTGTGAGCACCAACCCACTAGAGGCACCAACCTCTCATTCAATTTGTGAGCACCAATCCACTGGAGTCACCAACCCCTCATTAAATTTGTGAGCACCAATCCACTAGAGTCACCAACCCCTCATTCAATTGAATTTGTAGGCACCAACCTACTAGAGAGATACCAATATCTCCTTTAGGAAGCACCGACTTCCAAAGCAAAGTACTACCCTCTAAGTTGTTTCTTCGATGGATGGTGGACATTGCAATCTTCATTCTTTCACTCCATTATTACCCTCTTTCTTATAACTTTAATTTTCTTGTATGATTACATATTCTTGCATATTCTTTCCACATACACACCTCTCATAAAACTCTCTCCAATATGCTTTGTAATTCTGCTCCAAAATCTTTTTTATCTTTGCATAAAACCCTCTCCACAAATCCACATAAATACTTCTTCATAAATGTACCATAAGTACTTCACAAATCTAACATAAATCTGATTGTAAATCTCCCATAATATTTCTTACAATCTCTTCATCCAATCTGCAAATTAACTCTTTATAATTTTCTCTTCACTTGTTGGTATTTTTGATATACTATTTGTTCTCCACACACACAAATTCTCCACTTAAATGATCTACCTTTATATCTTTAATGATTCTATTAATGGATGCAACTCTTTGAAATAGATACAACCATTTGAATAGTCATGTCTTTCACTAACAAATCTACCTTAACTCCTTACAATCTCCTTATATAATATGCAAATTTCTTCTTAAACTTTGCTCTTCATTTGCTTGGTGTATATGATATACTTATATGTATTTTACACCAAACACTCCTTCATCTTTTCATTTTATCAAATTTTATGCGTATATATCATATTACCTAAGGAGTCATACTTCTTCATGTGGTTGTTGCCTTTCAATAATAATGATTGTTGTGTAATTATTATCATAAATAATCATTACATTTTAAAGGTAATCGCTCCTTGAATAGATGATAATCATAATTTTAAATGGATCATTGTCTTTATAAAGTAATTGTTTCCTTATATGAAATACAATAGCTACTAAATTTTTTCCTTAATTGCTCCTTTCTTAATTACATAGTCATTGCTTAGTAAAGAATTATTTCCATCTCTCTTTTTTTACTTACTAATCGTATTTTTTATTATTATCTATATAAGATAAAAATAAAATCTTTGTGGAACCTTTTTTTCCTCATGTGGGGAGTGCTGGAAAAATAAGGAGTTTGTCATTGATGCATTTTTTGGCAACATGAGCATGTGGGATGAGCACAAATTCTGTAATCATGCATTGTAGTGTTGTCATTGATGTCAACATTGTATTCCAGTATGAATACCATTGTGCAGATCAATTTGGATGGTTTGAACATGTTTTAGGATGATTATGAAAGGCAACTTTGCAAGAAGGTTTGATCCGATGAAAGTGGTTAATATAGAAATTGACTAATTGTTAATTCAAGTGTTTTTGTGTACAAGGGATCCGGTATTTGGGTCTGCATTGGTTCGCTGATGAAGATATTGATGTGTGTTTCTAACATAATTTTGTTGGTTGTTAGAGGAACCTTGTTCTAGAGTTTTATTTCATTTTGGTTTTTTTTTTTGAAGTTATGAGTGATAGAAGTTTGACTTTGCAGTAGCAGATGTTTTCCAGTTCAATGCATGTGTTTTGGTGAATCTGCACTTCTTTGTGGATTGGAATTTGGATTTGTGGTTTTATAAGAAGATTGACAGGTGTCAGTAGCATGTATATTCCAAATGGCATAGATTTTGGAGGTTTGCATGTCTGAATGTGGGTGTAAAATTGGCGAATTTTGATATTAGGACATTACAAGTGTCGACCTAATAAATTTTGTGTGTTGCGGGAGGTTGAGTATGTATTGATCTATTATGTGGATGCTATTTTAGGTCCATGTTGACCTATTTTGAATTTTTATAAGATTTGAATCTTGGCACAAAGCGTGTATGTATGGATCTTGAGTTGACAAGCTACATTTTGCTTATTACATCTAATTAGGCTAACCTAACTAATGTTGTAGATGAAGCAAATACATAAGAAGGATATTTTTGGGTATTTTGGGTTGGTGACATGAGACAAGTGTTAGTGGATGTGAATTGTGTGAATATAGAGAAAATCCAAAGTAGAGCAAAGTATTAATTTAGAATGGTATGAAGTGTGTGAAGTTAGTATATTGAGCTTCAATAGAACTATACTCTAGCATATTATAGATACAATTTGTAACAATTCAAAACTTTGTTGTGTGCCATAATCTCCTCTATCTATTTCTTCTTTCAATGGGCAATGAGTGCACTTGGACAGTGAGTGCACTTGGACAGTGAGTCCACCTATAGTGAGCACTTCTGTAATAAATTATAATTGGTTATAATATATTGTGAGCTAATCCTCACCATGGTTTTTCCCATTTTGGGATTTCCACATAAAAAATTGGTGTTCATGTGTTATGTGATGTTGTTGGTTATCTTCATGCTTTCATTCATTATTGAATATTGAATATGCTATGAGTATTGGATGTTTAAATGGTTTAAAGGAATACTGATTCACCCCCTATCAGTATTCT